>CAVMBN010000046.1:0-93000 GCA_963678705.1 Panorpa germanica
TTAATAAGAATTTACCTGAAATATCACGAAAGTATCAGTGTAACATACACGAGTATGTTTAAACGAAGATTTACAACGCCTGCCTGCGTCACTTGTCATTTGAACTAACTAAAGTGCAACAAACAATAACTACTACAATAAAATATCATGTTATTGTATCAGGGTAACATACAAGGGTATATTAATTAATTAAAAATGCAATAGTGTTTTCTCATAAACTATAATAGATAAAATATTTAAATTAAAAAAGTAGGTATTAAAATATATTTTCTATATAATCCAGTAAATTATTTTTGTTAAAAGGTCATTGGACAAGAGGTAGCAACGTTAAATTCATTGAATAAAAAATTATCTCCGTTTAAAAGAGACAGTTTGTTTTCTGTTTAGTTGACGTGTTGACAGGTGAAAGATAGAAAGTTGAAATTTTAATAGTGTATAAGACAGACTGTCCTTTATATAATCCAGTGGTTCATTTTTGTTTAAAGGTCATTGAGGTAGAGAGGTAGAGCAATCCTATGGATCCTTTAAATAAGAGAGGTTAGAAAAAATAGTGTATACATTTTATTGCAACATACTATTTAATAGAAGTACTTTAAATAAATAGAGGTTACAACATATAGTATTTTAAAGGCACCTCTATATAATAAAGGTTTCGTCTTATAATTTAAAAATTTATTTGTAACCTCTTTAAGTAGAGGTATCAAAAAAATGTATTAACTAAATTTTTAGAACTCATAAATAATAGAGGTTAACAATAAATAATGTTTGTATATATATTATACATATTATTACAACCTGTAAATAATAGAGGTAGTACTAACAATTAGTTAATAAGAAATTTATTTGGAAACTATAAATTTAAAAAAAAAAAATGTTTACGACCTTACGATCTAAATTGTCTACAATATTTCTTTAAAGTATTTTTAGAATAAATACACATTGTAAAGAAGAAGACTGCGTAGGTTTTGTTAGCAGTATGAAAAACCAAATCAAGTAGAGCGAATTATATTGTACTACAGAAATTTGTCAATGTCATTTTGAAAAGGATTTCGTATATTTTGCCTTAAATATTATAGTGTCTGCCAATGAATTAATTCAAGTATGCCTATATCAAATGGCATAATTTGTGGACGAAAATATCTTTGTTTTGTTGAAATTTGTTTGCTAATGCCTAAACACGTTTTCGTGAAAATTGTCCAGTTGAAATACACAAACTTATTGCAGAAAGGTAATTATATGGGCAACAAAATTTGAAATATCCCAACAATACAAGATATTGTAATTGAAATGCTACCAAAATCATCACCTCTTCGTTTTTGCCTCTACTATGAGAGCTGTATCGTCTGCGAATCCTATGATAGATGCGCCTTCCGGTAGCTTGATCTTAAGTACCTCGTCATATAGTATGTTCCATAGTAAGGGCCCTAGTACCGATCCCTGTGGGACTTGTAAGGTTACCCATATTTGTTCTACCTCGACTATTATTCTAATCAGGTATTCGCTGATTGCGAATTTTTTCAGCGCTTTTATGACGCCGTCTAATGGTGCTGAGTTAAAAGCGTTTTTAATGTCGAGCGTAACCAACACTGCGTGTTTTCTGTTTTGGTGGGCTTTTGCTTTAATGCTCTGTACCGATTCCATAATGCTCCACATAGCGTCGATGGTCGACCTCTTCCTTCTGAACCCATATTGCTTCTTCGATAGATTTGGTTCGACTTCTTCATCTAATCTGTTAGCTATGAGCCGCTCCAGGGCTTTCCCCATAACATCCAAGAGGCATATTGGCCTATACTTTTCTTCAAGATCTCCTGGTTTTTTTGGCTTCTGCATCAATACCACTTTTGCTGTCTTCCATATTGCTGGAAATATACCATTTTCCAGTTGTTTGTTCATAATTTCGAGAAATTCTTTTGGGAATTCCCTAATTGCTGCTTTGATAATCTCTGGTGGTATTTGATCCGGTCCTGGTGCTTTCCATTTCTTGTTCGCTTCAACGCTTCTAGCAATTCTTCCTTCGTAAAATAGGGTTTGCACGTATCGTCGATGTCTTTGCGTAGCCATTTGTTTTCCGAGCGTGTTGGGAATAATTCCCTAATTGTTTCTCTTAGCTTTAGTGTACTTAGTTTTATACGGGGCATCATATTAAACTTTTTGCATACTATTTTATAACCCATTCCCCATAAGTCTTCGTCCACTTCTTAACAGGTGTTCGTCCATGCTTCTTGTTTTGCTCTAATGACTGCGTTTCTCAGCGCTTTCCGATTATCCTTGTAGTCATTTCACAAGCTTTCCTTGTTTTCTTCAGTGACATTTCTGCTTTTGTATCCGCGGGTGAGATTTCTCCTTGCTTTTAGACACTTTTACCTTAATTGGGCAATGTTGTCGTTCCACCAATACACTGGATTTCGTTTTCCTACTCTAGCTCCCATACAAAATGTGTTGTCTAGTGCGCGTTTTATTGCTATCATGCCTGTACTTGCATCAAGTCCTTGGTTGCTGTCTATCTCTTTTCCAAGATTTTCCACGAAAATCGGTATGCCTTCTTTCCTTATACTCCATTTTACTTCGTTTTTTGTGCCATACTAGTATGTTTAGAGTTGACCTTGTAGTAGATGTTCCTATGGTAGCTAAGGTTTTCTTCGTCAGTTACTTTCCACTCTGTTATTCTATTTGCTATTAGCTCAGACGTCAGAGTTACATCAATATGTGAATTGCTGCCTCTTCTTACAAACGTTGGCTCGTGTCCTCTGTTCTGCACAACTAATGAAAGTTCGGCCATCCAGTCCACAAGCGCTAGGCCCCTCTTGTCTTCTTTGGTAGAACTTCATATACGTGACTTCGCATTAAGGTCACCAGCTACAATCACCTCTTTGGTTTGCCTTCTGATGGTATCCCCCAGTTGCTGTAGGTACAGCTCAAATTCGCACACAGATATGTTTCGCGATACGTAGCACGAATAGAAAACTACTACCTTTAGCTCTACCCATACGAAGCCTTTCTGCTCATTGCCACATTTAAGCACATCCACTTCTCTGTTGTATACTCTAATGGCTGCGTCAATATTCATGTCCTTAAACCATGGTCCTTTAGTGACTTGCTTCTTGTTCGGTTCGGCAACATTAGCGATGTCTATGTTCCTGCTGAGGCAGGTGCTGTGCAGCAGATCAAACGCTGCCAGTCCACGGTCTAAGTTTACTTGCAGTATTTTTAATTCCATATTTAGCGGGTAAGTCAATCCTTTTCCTCATTAGTTCACTCACTAGGGATTTGTATTTTGGACATATCATTTCCCTTCCGCTGTGTCCTTTTATCTTGCAGGTCCAGCAATACACTTCATTAGAGCATTCCTTCGCCCTTTGTCCTGCTTCTCCACATTTCAGGCATTTTTCGCTCGTGTCTTCCTTATTTTTGCACGAACTCGCAAAATGTCCGTAGTTTTGACATTTGAAGCACTTGATTGGTGCTAGTCTTTCTACTATTCTGCACCAACTCCATCCTATTTTCAACCTTACATTAGACAAGAGACGTAAAGCACTATCAATGGGTAACATAACATTCGCGTATCGAAGCCCCCGGCTGTTTGGCTTCAGTGCAATTTTTATAGTGATGTCTTTCTCACCAGATTTGGAGTCACCTAGTTCCTTCTGTATAGCTTCTACTATTTCCTCTTCGGAGATAGTTTTATCTATGTCGATGACTATTATGTTCTTCTGTCGTTGGACAAGTTCTACTTCCACCGAATTTCCCATTTTCTGTTGTACCGCTGCTTTTAGTGATTCCCCGTTTCCTCTTTTACCTCCAGAAACACTCAGCTTTACGTAGCCCTCCGATGTTTTTTCGATGTTTTTTATTTTGACGTCTAGTTCCTCTATATCAATATTTTTCTTCATCTCTCTAACAGTATCAACATATGTTCTTCCTTCTCCCTTCGGTTTAACCAGCACTATTTCTCTGCATGTCGCCTTTCCGGTCCTTCCAGCAAGTTGCCAATCTTGTGTTTGTTGTCCCTTTTGCTTCGTGACCCTTTCTTCTGACTTCTGCACTTCTCTTCTTGTATGGATGGCTATGTTATGTCCTTCTTTTCGGAATATTAACTCTATCGCTTTTCTAAGACCGAACTCCATTCCGTCCTTAGAGCATATAAAAATTAGGTATTTTCTCTTCCCTCTTCTGGATATGTTTTCCACTCTTTCGAGAGCTGTCACTGCGTCCTTTACGTTTTCCTTGTTTAATATTGCCCCATTTAGACCAACTACGTATGTACAGGTACTGCCAGTTTGTTTTTCTCCAATGTCCTGTATTATGCTGCTCTTGTTAGCAAAGCAAGTTACTTTACCTGGGTGTACTGATTTCATCATAATAGCATCCTCTAATTGCGGAATTCTTTCGTTTAGTCGTCTTATTAGAGAGTTCTTCTCGTTTACCTCTTGGTCTATTATTAGTACCGCATCCTTATCCTTTTATGCCTGCATGACACCGCCTCTCACCATATTCGTTAAGCTAAAAGATTCTTCAGGCCATTAAGCATGGACTAGGTGTAGGATATTTCCCATTTTCTCTGGTTGTTCTCTATTAGTTTCCGACTTAAATTTGTCTATTTTATTCTGGATTAAGAGCAATGTTTCCATTTCTTCTGAAGGAAGCGTTTGAGTTCCTGCTTCCTTCATAGTCCTTCCTTTTTCGTCCAGTCCTCTCCCCGGGGCTTTGTCGCCTATACTTCTGACATCGGTTTGTGTCGCCATATCCGCCATAATTTCCGTTGCCATTTGTAGGCCGATTTTGTTTACTCCGTTCTCGGCCTTTAGCTTAGCGACGTAGAGATTCAGTTTTGCTGAAATCTCCCTTACTTTCTTCTTTGTGTTAAATCTATCCTTGACGATTTTTTCCAATTTGATCGTCTCTCTCTCAATCGTTAGAATGAGGTTTCAAATCCTACAAGTATCATTTCGTTCCTGGTGTTCATCTTTTCCCCCTTCTTCTTCTTCTTTTCCTTTTCTTTCCACTTTCTTCCTGTCGGTCGTCCTCTTTTTAAAAAAAAAAATCCGAAAATGAGTTGCTCCTAACTAGAGATCTCACCATCTTCCTGCTTTTCATAAAAGCTACCGCTTCTCCTTTTCCAGTAGCTGTATTTCCCGCAGAGGCCTGGTCAGCCACCACCTGCGTATTTCCAGTAGCCGAGTTACCCGCAGGGCTTGGTCTACCACCGTCTGCGTTCCGCAGTTGCTTGATAACGACCCAAGGGGAGCCTGATATATATTTATATATATATATTTATAAGTGTATGTATATATATTTATAAATATATATATATATATATATATATATATATATATATATATATATATATATTTTGATAAAAAAATTAACAAATATAATTTATAAACTATGTTTTTAATCTATGTTTTTTTAATTAAATTAATTAAAATTATTCTTTTTCTTTTTATAAATAATTAGTGCTAAATGTCTTGCATACCTACAAGGTGGGTGCAAGCTGTGATCCCCTCAATGTATTTCATTTTAGCAACAGAATACTAGGGTGTGAGTACACTTTGTTCTAAGTTAAATGCATTTTTTTTTGTGTACGTTGTGCCGGTAGTCCAAAATATAAATGGAATGGACACAACTTAGAATTAGCGTTGTTGAATTTTATTATAGGATGCGTTTAAATTTTTCAAATAAAATACCATAAATTTTTCTGCAAATTAATAAGAATTTACCTGAAATTTCACGAGTGTATCAGTGTAACATACACGGGTATGTTTAAACAAAGATTTACAACGACCGCCTGCGTCTGTTGTCATTTGAAATAACTAAAGTGCAACAAACAATAACTACTACAATAAAATATCATGTTATTGTATCAGGGTAACATACAAGGGTATATTAATTAATTAAAAATGCAATAGTGTTCTTATGAACTATAATAGATAAAATATTTAAATAAAAACAGTAGGTATTAAAATATATTTTCTATATAATCCAGTAAATAATTTTTGTTAAAAGGTCATTGGACAAGAGGTAGCAACGTTAAATTTAGTGAATAAAACCGTTTGTTTTCTGTTTAGTTGACGTGTTGACAGGTAAAAGATAGAAAGTTAAAATTTTAATAGTGTATAAAAGAAACTGTCCTTTATATAATCCAGTAATTCATTTCTGTTTAAAAGTCATTGGGGTAGAGAGGTAGAGCAATTCTATGAAACCTTTAAATAAGAGAGGTTAGAAAAAAAAGGGTATACATTTTATTGCAACATCCTAATTAATAGAAGTACTCTAAATAAATAGAGGTTACCACATATAGTATTTTAAAGGCAACTCTATATAATAGAGGTTTCGTTTTATAATTTATAAATTTATTTGTAACCTCTTTAAGTAGGGGTTTCAAGAAAATGTATTAACTAAATTTTTGAAACTCATAAATAATAGAGGTTAACAATAAGTAATGTGTGTGTATATATATTATACATATTATTACAACCTGTAAATAATAGAGGCAGTACTAACAATTAGTTATTAAAAAATTTATTTGGAAACTCTAAATTTAAAAAAAAAAAAAAATGTTTACGACTTTACGATCTTAATTGTCAACAATATTTCTTTAAAGTATTTATAGATTAAATACAAATTGTGAAGAAGAAGACTGCGTAGGTTTTGTTAGCAGTATGAAAAACCAAATCAAGTAGGGCGAAATATATTGTACTACAGAAATTGGTCAATGCCATTTCGAAATTGATTTCGTTTATTTTGCCTTAAATATTAAAGTGTCTCGCAAAGAATTAATTAAAGTATGCCTATATCAAATGGCATAATTTGTGGACGAAAATGTCTTTGTTTTGTTGAAATTTGTTTGTCAACGCCTAAACACGTTTTCGTAAAAATTGTCCAGTTGAAATAAACAAACTTATTGTAGAAAGGTAATTATATGGGCAACAAAATTTGAAATATCCCAATAATACAAGATATTGTAATTGATATGCTACCAAAATCATCACCACCATGCAGATATTTTTCCATTTGTGTAGAGTTTTTAGCAGTGATTTAAAAGCAAAATGTATAAACTTTGCCATAAATCCAGGAACACTACCACAATCAGTTCAGGAATTTGTGCAAATTGCTGCTACACAAAAACCAAAATAATATGCAGTCATCTTAAACTCGTCGATATACTCTTTACTTAAATAAAATGAGTAACCTACGATTGCCGTTTATATAGTACCTCTAAATATATATATATTTTTTTTTTTGTGTTGAGGAGGAGAAATCTTCCACAAGACTTACTCCTGCAATCCCTTAGCAGGAAGTGTTGGATTCACTCTCTTGTGAGGGCGCCTACCAACTAAAACTCCCCCTCTCTTCTTCTAGACCACAGTCTGGGACCGCATAGCATTACTTTAAACTGGGTCTTGCTCTTACTCTATTTCTTGTTCACTGCCGCTTCCTTTTCCTTTATTACTGATGTAACAAAGTCGCGGATGGCATTTTAGTGTTCTTCGTTGGACAGCATTACGTCGACAGTATTGTCCACTGTGAGAGTCGCTTGAGTGATGCGCTGCGCCCGTTCTCTTTCCATTGTCCATTGCTTACACTTAAAGAACGTATGTTCTGGTGTATCCGTATCACCGCAATACCAGCATTCTGCGGTATCTCTTATGTAAAGTCTATTTAGATAGGCTCCATAACAGCCATGTCCTCCTAGAAGTTGGGTAATGTAGTAGTCTACTTCCCCATGCTTCCGGTTATTCCACTTTTCCACGTTTTTAATAAGATTTTTAGTACATTTTGCCTTTCCGTTGTCTTTTTCCCACTCTTCTTGCCATTTGTTCGCCGTTTGCTTTTTTGCCTCTTTTCTTTGGGCCTCTCCTTCTGAGAAGGTTTTTCCCCGTTCTGCTACCATAAGCTCTAGAGGTTTTATCCCGGTTATCACCTGAATCGCCTCCGCCGAAATAGTTCTATAGGCGCTGCCCACCCGAATTGCCAGCCTTCTCTGCACTCCACTTAGGATGTTCCTGTACTTCTTTTTGTCCATTATCTCTCTCCATATTGGTGCCGCGTACAACATTATTGAGTAAGCCACCACCCCTAGGATCCTCCTTTTACTTTCTTTAGGTCCACTAAGATTTGGCATTACCCTGCTGAGTGCCATCATTGTTTGCTCAGCTTTCCGCGCCGTTTCGGTGACGTGCTTCCTCATGTCATTGTTTCTACCAATGTGTACTCCCAGATATTTGAGGCTCTTTTTGGTTTTGATGCTCATCCCTCCCCACCTCAACTGTGACCTCTCTCATCTTTCTACCCCCATATAATCCAATAGCCTCCATTTTTTCCGCCGCCAGCTGCAGCTGTTTCCTGGCAATCGCCTGCTCTATTTTGTATAGGGCTAGATTCGTATGAGCTGTTAGTATTTCTTCAGTCTTTGCTTCTACTATGAGCGCTGTATCATCTGCAAATCCGAGTACTGTTGCACCCTCTTGTAGTCTCGTCTTCAGTACATCGTCGTACAAGATGTTCTACAGCAGTGGTCCTAGCACAGAGCCCTGTGGTACCGCACATGTAACCCTCATCTGTTCTCCATCTACTATTATAGATCGGTCCTTTAGATAGCTGCCTAATATTTTTGTAAGGTACTTACTGACATTGAGTTGCTCTAGCGATTCTATGATGCTTTCCCATGGCGCAGTGTTAAAAGCGTTTTTGATATCGAGTGTGACCAGCACAGCGTATTTCCTATTTCGATGGGCCCTTTTTTTAATGTTTTGTACCACCTCCTTTATTTTCTTCATTGCGTCAATGGTGGACTTCCTTTTTCTGAAACCGAATTGGTTTCCCGACAGTTTGTCGTCGACTTCCTCATTCAGTCTTTTCGCTATTAGCTGTTCGAGTAGTTTCCGCATCGAGTCTAAGAGGCATATCGGTCTGTACTTCTCTTCCACATCTCCTGGTTTTTTGGGTTTTTGTATGAGTACTAGCTTTGCAGTTTTCCATACTTTGGGGAAAACCCCCTCTTACAGTTGATCATTTACCACCTTAAGGAACTTATTCGGAACTTTGGTAATCGCCGCTTTGATTAGCTGTGGTGGGATTTGGTCCGGTCCTGGAGACTTTCCACTTTTCATACGTTCTACTGCTGTACCGAGCTCCTCTTCCGAAAAATACGGAATAGCACTTATTTTGGGACTTTCTTCTTCTCAATGTCTCTCCTGCGTGTTGGAAATAGTTCGCTAACGACTGCTTTTAGCTTTTCTTTCCCAATCCTAATCTGTGGCATTGTACTGAACTTTTTGCACACTATTTTGTATCCCATGCCCCAGATGTCTCGGTCAACTTCTTCGCAGATTTGTTTCCATGACTCCTGCTTTGCTGCGATGATTTCATTTTTAAGCGCCTTCTTAGTTTCCCTGTAGGTGTTCCTTAGGCTTTCCTTTTCTTCCTCTGTGCAGACCCTACTTTGGTTTCCTCTGGTTAACTTTCTTCTCGCTGTGAGACATTCCTTTCTGAGAAGCGCCACTTTGTTGTTCCACCAGTAGACTGGGCTCCGTTTACCTCCCGGACCATTTTTTGTAAACGTCTGATCTGCCGCTCTCCTAATCATTTCTATGCAGGTGTTTGCATTTATTATTGGAACTTTTCCAAATTCCTCTTCCAGAATCGCAGCGAAGACGGGTTATCTTTCCTTCTGTACTCTCCACTTCATTACCGTCGTTTGTTTTCTCTCAGTGTTTTCCAGCTTTACTTCAAAGTATAAGTTACTATGGAAGCTGAGATTTTCTTCGTCCGATACCTTCCACCCCATTATCTTGTCAGCGAGTTTTTTAGAGGTTATTGTGACGTCTATGTGAGAACTGCTTTGCCTCCTCACAAAGGTTGGATCATTGCCTTTGTTGTGAATCACCATTGCATGCTCGGCCATCCATTCCATCAACGCTCGGCCTCTCTTGTCTTCGACGGTAGAGCCCCATGTTAGAGACTTCGCATTTAGGTCGCCTGCTATGATCACCTCTTTGCTTTGCCTCCTAATGTTTTCCCCCAGGCGCTGGAGGTACTTTACAAATTCTTGCTCTGGTATATTGGGTGATGCATAGCACGAGTATATTACGAATTCCTCTAATTCTACCCATACGAAGCCTTTCTGCCCAGTGTCGCATTTAAGAACATTAACTTTTTTGTTGAATATTCTAATTGCTGCGTCGATGTTTAGGTCTTTAAACCAGAAACCTCTACTAGCTTGTTTCTTGTTGGGTTCAGCTACTATAGCAACATCTATGTTTTTATTAAAGCAGGTACTATGTACTAAGTCGAACGCTGCTACTCCTTGGTCTACATTAAGTTGCATCATTTCAATCACCATTTGGTTTTTTTGGATCAATCCTGGTTCTCCGCAATTCTCCCAATAGCTTTCTATATTTAGGACAAATCATATCTCTCGCACTATGTCCTTTTATTTTGCAGGCCCAGCAATACACTTCGTTTGCACATTCCTTGGCCTTGTGTCCTTTTTCTCCGCACCTCAGGCATTTATCGCTCGTATCTTCCTTGTTGTTACATAAGCTCGCGAAATATCCAAAGTTCTGGCATTTAAAACATCTAACTTAGGCTAATCTTTCTATTACCCTGCATCTCATCCATCCTATTCTAATTCTTTTTTTGCTTGCCAGCTTAAGCGCACCCTCGACTGGTAGCATTAGGTTTGCGTATCTTAGTCCCCTACTGTTAGCCTTTTATGACATAGTAATGGTAATGTCTTTCTTTCCAATTTTTCAGTCATTGAGTTTTGAGTCACTTGAGTCATTTCTATAGAGTCCACTACTTCCTCCTCAATAGTGGCTTCATCTATGTCGATGATTACATTACTTCGTTGTTTATGTACTAGTTCAGCTTCCACTGAATTTTTCATTTTTTCGTGCACAGCTTCCATTAATGACACTCTGTTTCCTCTTTGTCCACCTACTAGACTTAGTTTTACGTATCCCTCCTTTGTTTTCGCAATGCTTTTTATTTCCACGTCCAGTTTATCTATGTCGATACTTTTCTTCAGCTCCTTGACTATATCCACATATGTTTTTCCGGCTTCCCGCGGTTTAACAACAAGGGTTTTCGTGCTGTTTTTTTGTCCGTTTCTTGCTACCTTTTGCCATGCTTGTCGGTTTCCCTCCTGCACTTTTTGCTCCTCGGTTCTGGTGTATATTATAATATTATACCCCTCTTCCCTGAACATCATCTCTACTATTTTTCTGAGTTGGAACTCCAGTTCATCATTTAAGCAGACAAATACAAGTTCCTTTCTTCCTTCCCTTGCCGAGATGGTTTTAATTTTTTCCAGTAGCATGATCATATCACTGATGTTTTCTTTCTCAATCACTTCTCCTGTCAACCCCGCCAGATATGTGTAGCTTATATCCATTTCCTTGTCTCCACTCTCGTCTATTATTGCACTGCTATTCCTCATGCACACAACTTCGCCTAGTTGTACCGACTTTCTCTTAACTCTTTCCTCTATCTGCGCCACCCTTGCTCCTACTCGCCTTACAAGAGGGTTATTCTCGTCTACCTCAGAGTCAATTACCAGGATCAGATCCTTGTCTTTGGACATCTGAAGAATTCCGCCTCTTGCCATCTTAGTGGTTTTAAAATTTGTTTCCATCCATTCACTTTGGGTTAATGCTAGAAGTTCGTTCGCTTTTGCTTCCCTTGTATTCACCTGGTCTAGTTTCAATATTGTCTCCTCTAAGCTAGGCGCGCATTGGCATACTATTGCGAAGTCCGTTTGTGTTTCCACTTCCCTATTTTGGCTCTTTTTGCCTGGTTCTGCCATCTCCGCAATGTTGCCACAGATAGAGTCCACCATTTTTGTCCCACTTGTTTCAATGTCGGCCTGAGTTAGTGTCTCAGCAGTGGATACTTTCACCATCAGGCTGCTGATTTTGTTCTGGATATTGTCTGATTTCAGTCTGCCTACGTACTGGTTCAGTCTAGCTGATATCTCTTTTATTTCCCGTTTTGTATTAAATTTCTCTTTAACTATCTGTTCGAGTTTGCTGGCTTCCTTTTGTATCATGTTTATTAGATTTCCAAGTGCTCTTGCTTCGTTCTAGCTAGAGTTCAAATGAGATCATAGATTGAACAAAGACTTTTTAAGCTATATAAACCTAGAAAAAAGGGGATCCCTGATCAGTTCATCAAATCAGCCCCAGTGAGTCGTTCGGTTTAAGTCAGTCGCCTCAGTCGCCCCAATATAAAGATTATAAAGTTACTAAAAGAATTATTTAAGAATTGTATTAATAATTGATTGATCAATAAAGAAATAAGTGTTAATGAATACAATGTTTTAATTGTAAAGTACTTAGAGTTAACGGTCGCGTCGCGTTAAAATAAAGTGATTGCTCAAAGAAGGAGAGAGCAGCCTGCAGAGCACACAAAGTAAATAAAACCTAATATATTTATGTAATATTATTAGAAGAAGTACTAAGTCCTGATAGATAAATAAGCATCCACAATTAGCTCAGGTCATCCGACTCAAGGTGATCCAGATCACTTAAAAAGAACTCTCGTTGAGAGGATTGTAGAATCGCTCTCCTAAAATAAGTAACTACCACCATATATAGATAGTAGATATAAGGGGTAGGGTTACACTCCGTTTAAAAAAAACCGTTTGTGTTCTGTTTAATTTACGTGTTGGCAGGTGAGAGATAGAAAGTTGAAATTTTAATAGTGTTTAATATAGACTGTCCCATATATAATCCAGTTGTTCATTTTGTTTAAAGATCATTAGGGTAGAAAGGGGAGAGCAATTCTATAGAATCTTTAAATAACAGAGGTTACAACAAACAGTGTATACATTTTATTGTAACATCTTAATTAATAGAAGTACTCTAAATAAATAGAGGTTACAACATATAGTGTATACATTTTAATAGATCTACTATATAATAAAGGTCTTATCGTATAATATATAAATTTATTGTAACCCCTCTAAATAGAGGTAACAAATAAATGTACTAACTAAAATGTTGGAACCTCTAAACTATAGAGGTTAACAATAAATAATATATGTATTAACTATAACAATTAACTAATAATACTTTTATTTTAACATTCTAATTTAAAAAAAAGAAAAATGTTTACGACCAACATGAAACGATTTCGGTTATTCTTTTAACATCTTAATTGTCAACAGTATTTCTTCTAAGTATTTATTGAATAAATACAAATTGTGGAGAAGAAGACTGCGGTAGGTTTTGTTAGCAGTATGAAAAATTAAATAAAGTAGGGCGAATTATATTGTATTACAGAAATTGGTCAGTGCCATTTCAAACAGGATTTCGTATATTCTGCCTTAAATATTAAAGTGTCTGCCAATAAATTAATTCAAGTATGCAAGATCAAATGGCATAATTTATTGTCAAAAATATCTTTGTTTTGTTAAAAATTGTTTGCCAATGCCTAAACACGTTTTCGTGAAAATTGTCCAGTTAAAATACACAAACTTATTGGTAGAAGGGTAATTATATGAGCAACAAAAATTGAAATATCCCAATAATACAAGATATTGTAATTGAAATACTACCAAAATCATCACCACGTTGCAGATATCCATTGTGTATGAAGAGGCTATAGCAGTGATTTAAAGAAAAATTTATTAATGTTGCCATAGATCCAGGAACACTACCACAATACGTGCAGGAATTTAAACCAAAATAATATGCAGAGATTCAAAACTTGTCGATATATTCTTTAGATAAATAAGATAAGTAACCTACGATTGCAGTTTATATAATACATATATATATATATATATATATATATATATATATATATAATATATTTATAATATATATATATATATATATTTGTATGTGGAAAACGAGAGTACAATCCCAATCCTGATGTGGAAAACAAGAACTATCCAACTTTTTATGTGGAAAACAATAACCAATCCGCTAATCTGATGTGGAATTAAGGTACTCTTATTTAATTTGGGGCAAATGTCAATTCAATTAATATTCAACTATGTAATATCTTAGTTGGTTTGTCAGGATGATAAAGAATCACATAATTTGTTTAATACATTTATTTAATAAAATAATAACGATGAAATAATAATGATAATAAGACAATAAGGTTACAATATAAACGTTGGTGTTTACTTTACAAATACAGAACAATGAATGCACAAACCATCTTAAGTTCTAGTTAATATATACTCAGTCCTACATTAGTTTTCAGCTTGACTTAAAAGGTTTATTTTTATTACTTCTAAGAATACGTTTAGTTAATTTCGTCCCTTACGTATTCAGTCAGTGGTTTAAAGTTTCATACATTTTAATTGCTTTAACCTTCACTTGGTTTCCGTTTAAAATATACCCTTAATAATCACATTCTTTACGACCTTCCTAGGCAGGGTGTCATAGTTATGATTTCTTTGTATGCTTGATTTATTTTTACGTTCCACATGTATATATAGATATATATATATATATATATACATTTATATACTATTATATTACTATTACTATATATATTACTATTTATTTATAAAAAGAAGAAGAATAATTTTAATTAGTTTAATTAAAAAAACATAGATAATAAGTTTATAAATTATATTTATTTATTTATTTATCAAAATATATTTATATTTATATATATAAATATATATATATATATTATATATATATATATATATATATATATATATATCCAGCTATCATTTTGACGTCCATCAATTAACAATTTACATTTAATTTGGCGTCCATTGCAATTGGACGTCCGTATACCGGACGCCAAATTACAATTGCATGTTAAAAGATTCTCATAACATCTACGACTCAAATTTAAAAAAAAATAGGTAACTTATACTAATGGCCAAAGGTAAAACAAATTCTGTTTCGTCACAATGAAATATTTGCTGAAATATTTTTTGAAAAAACTGAGGAAGCCATTTTGATAGTAGAATGAAAATAAATGTATAATTATAGTTCACGGAATTTCCGCATTTGGCGCTGTTCTATATACGCGCAGTGTATATTTATTTTCATGTAACAGCGTAACTGACGTCTGCAGATATGGCAACAGCGTCTGTGGTATTGTGTTGTGTTTGCTTCTGCAGAGTGTGAAATTTATGTAGACATAAGAATCGCTATTTGTCATATAATATATTTTGTGATTGACCGTATGTAAATGTTCTTTATAATGAATAATGTAAGTAGGCAGAAAATTTTAGCTTTGGCAGAAAGCTAAATTGAATGAATGGTATTCCAGGAAAAATCTAAATCTTAAATACCCTATTTTTGCTTTGAAATAGGCAATTTTTGTACAAAAATTGGAAGCATTTACATATATGAATAGATGCACCTGCAACTTTATCATAGGAAAACAGCTTCTCGCTCCGTTGCAAGGAAGCGGATGTACTTTATGAAATTATTATAGAATATAATCTTCAATAGCTCATGCAAATTCTTTTCAATAATTATTATTTCGAATTTGTCTAAATTCCTAATAGGGTTACTACGTTCGTTAAATTCGTATTAAATATTTACGCTTTTCTAGATTTACGAAAGTTAAATTGTTAAAATTTTAAAATTTTTGTGATATGAAAGCAACATTTATTATATTAAAGCTATTTTATAATTAAAAAATATTTTACTCTATTAAAAAAAGGACCATGTAAGAAATAGGATATAATATGTACCACTTTTATGAAAAAAAGAAAAAAATTTCCCTGTGGAGAATCGAACCACAGTCCTCTAGTGTTAGAGGAACTTTCAGAAAACTTGCCCCCCCCCCGGGGGTGCAAGTTCACCAATATGTGTACGGTCTGTATGAGCTGATCATTATTTAGATCCCTTGCACGCCAAAGAAGTTAGCCCATTTATGTAAATAGATGCAGTGCCGGAAGGATACGCCCTCCATAACCTGCGATAGTAAACTTTGGAAAATAACATGGAAAAGAATTAGAAATTTAGTTGACATACCTGCTTAAAACAATTTAATGCCATCCTTTGGACCGGACGGACATTTCACGATAATATAGCAATAATAATAAAGCTAAGAAGTCTAAATGGGGGCGTGTTTATAAACAATATTTGAAAAAACGCCTAGCAAATATCAGATATGCAACCAATTGTACACCTTACGTGTACAATTTGAAGTATATCATAATATTTGCAGTGACATAATTTTGACAAGTGATTTATATGTAAAAATGTTTAAAAGTACACAAAATAAAGTTATAAAACGTAACTGTGCTATATGTCCAATACAGCGTGAGACGAAATAGGTGGATATAGAAAATCCAGCTACAGTCAGTATGCATCAATGTCGAAATAATCTGACCAACTTATAATAGTCCGGAAGAACTATTATAAAATTTATCGTCATTGATTATTTCCTAATAGTTTAAGACTATCGATGCGTCAGCGGGAACAGTAGGGCGTTCTATAATTGAACTCGGCATTTTGACTAATGTATAATCACTAGCCTGGTAGGATCCTAGTTCTCGTATCAGGGGGTTCGTGCTGGCTGGAAGAGATTTGTAAAAGGAAATTGCCTTTGCATGTGTAACACCTGCCAGTGTAGAAATGTGTAGTTCGTGTCTAATGCGTACATTACGGATGTACCAACCACATCCCACAATGCAGCGTAAAAGTTTATTTTGCACGGTTTCAAAGTGTTTAAAGTTCAGCGATTGACCCCATATCAACGAATCGAAGAGTAACAGTGGCCTAATGTATGTCTTATAAATCAAAAGTCGGTTCGGTATGCTCAATTTTGAATTTGCGTGCAGTAGCGGTCGTAGGATAGCTATACGTTGGTTTGCTTTGTTTACACGACTCTCAATCTCAGGATTGAAATTGAGAGTGCGTGTAAACAAAGTACCTAAGTAAAGTATCCTAGGGAGCCATTCGCAACCTGTACGTGATATTGTAACGTTAGCAAAGTGCGTCAGTTTCGTGGACCTAGTGAAAAGTATACATTGTGTTTTTGACGCATTAATTTTAATGCGCCATTTTGTGCAGAAACTGGTGACTCGATGTAACGCATTTTGTAAGTAAGTAACGGCAAGTAGCAGATCTTTGGATCTAAATATGTAGGATTGATCGTCGGCATACGTAGTCCCACAGATGGTTCTACCCAGATCCGGGAGGTCCGAGATGTAGATGTTGTAGAGTATTGGAGAGAGGATACTGCCCTGTGGCACGCCAGCACATATCTTGTATGTGCTGGAGTAATCCTTCTCTACTCTGACTGTAAATGTCCTGTTGCTAATGTAGGAATCTATAAACTTTATAAAAGTGGATGGGAATTTCAATAAGTACATCTTATACAGCAACCCACGGTGCCATACAATATCGAAAGCTCCCTGAACATCCAAGAAAGCACCTGCACAGTGTTCCCTTGCATTGAGCGCTGTTGCTACGTATTCGGTGACACGCAAAGTTGCGTGTGTGGTATTGCGTTTTTGTCTAAAACCAAATTGGTCATTTGACAAAATGTTGTGTCTTGTCAAGTATAATGTAAGATGTTCGTTGATAACTTTTTCCATCACCTTGGAGATAGCGGGTAATAGTGAAATGGGCCGGTAACTACTCGAAAGTTTTGGATCTTTCGTGCCTCTTCTAACAGGTATAACTACTGCGTATTTCCATCGTGCTGGGAAGTGTTTGAAAAGAAGGCACTTATTGACTATGTTCGTCAGCAACGCGATTGGTTTCCGGTCGAGAATTTTGAAAAATTCGATTTGAATATCGTCAATGCCAGCAGATTTCCCATTCTTGCTATCCTGAATCAATGATTGAATATGTTTTCTGGTTGTATGCCCTAATAAAAACGTATCGCTACCGCCCATACTAGGAAATTCTGCCTCATACCATTCATTTACCCTTGAAGTAAAAACAGGATCTTGAACATCCTCATGATCTTTAAATCCTGTAGCTAAGTGACTAGCGATCGCATCCGCTTTACTACGTGCGGAAAAACAAATACCATACGGTGTTCAAATCTCCTGTATTAAACGAAACGCTGGAAATAATTCTTTAGGTAATTTGTGGAGGTTTTCGAAATCGTTACTACTATTCGCGACTTATAACTTTGTTTGCCATTCCAAGTTTTTGTGATTACGTATTTGTGTCCTGACGAGACGTCGCAGGCGTTCGTAGACAGTTTTATCCGAAGATCTCCGTCTACTCTGCCATAAGGCGCGAGCCCTTCTCAACAGGTGTATAGTCTGTACAATGTGCGGTGGTAGTGACTGTGAACGAACATGATATGGCAAAATACTGCGTTTTATAGCCATATTCATTTTTTCATTGAAAGATAAAATATTATCCTCAATGTCCAGGGTTGTGATCATCACTGGATTCGCAGTAGTAATGGATTCGTTCAACAGATGGCGGAAAGTGTTAGTGTCAATATTAGAAATCCAAGGATTTCTTTGACACTTGTTTTTCTGGAACTTGACGTGACAATCAAACTGAAGTATCACAGCACGGTGATCCGAACTAAGGTGTGCAGATGTACTAATCTCTTTCGGGTAGAAAACGCCCTTAAAAAGGAAGATATCAACAACGTCCGGAAGTGTACTGACATATGGGTAAAGTGTAGGTGTTTCTGGGCCCATAACGTCAACAGAATAATTAAACGCAAACGTTTGCAGCGTACGCCCGGGGATATTCGTCCAGCGGGAGTTCCACATAACGCTTTTTGCGTTTAAATCACCGCCGACAATTATGCGCTCATGTGTAGTGAAAAGTGTAACAAGGTTTTCGAGTAAAAGTCTCCGGGAAGGTGGACGATAAACACACGCAATTAAAGTATCTTGATTAGATACCTTAACCACTACAGCAGTTGTCTCCAGATACCCAAGGTTCTCAATACGCATAACAGTATGGGTCACCGACGGATGTATTATCAAAGCGGTGCCACCACCAACCCCATCGCGATCGCTTCTATAGAGTTTGTATGGATGAAATGAAATGTCTTCGTGTTGAGTGTTTAATCTAGTTTCCTGAAGCAGTACAATATGTGGTTTTGTTTCCTGTAAAAAGAGGGTCAATTCGGGCGCATTACCTAAAAGCCCATTTACATTACACGTTACTATTTTAAGTTTAATAAATTTGTCCACATATCTAAAATTATTATGATCCATTAACATAAAAATTGCATTAATGGTTGGAGATTCAAGTCTGGAAGAAAGGTATTTATTAAAGGTAGTACTGCTTTCAATATAGT
The DNA here is from genome assembly GCA_963678705.1 of Panorpa germanica. Classification (NCBI taxonomy): domain Eukaryota; kingdom Metazoa; phylum Arthropoda; class Insecta; order Mecoptera; family Panorpidae; genus Panorpa; species Panorpa germanica. The sequence continues at coordinate 19,219 of CAVMBN010000046.1, forward strand.
CTTAATTAGCGGTAAAATAGGTTAAATGGAGTTTATTAGTGTCAGTATATCGAATGGTTGATCTGCAACTTGAGGATTTGGCTTCCTAGATCTAGAACGAGACCTAGAAAGCCGTAATTTTGAATGTTGACGTGTTGACGGAGGATTTTCAACAATGGTTTGATTATTAGAAATATTTGGTGTTATAATATTAGAATAAGTATCAGGGACAACATTTGTGCTAGTAGTAGGGACACCTTTTGGTTCACTTATTTGATTATTTTTATTTTTTTGATTTTTATTTTTATAATTTTTTTCATTATTTTTTGATTTTTTATTATTTTTATTATTATTTTTTGTTGCATTATATATTAATGGTGGACCAAAAGATTCTATGGATTTTAATTCATCCTCCGTCAACTTTGGCAATGTCGGTATTGAAGGTTCAGGGGTTTGGATAATGGGAATGGATTGGTGTGGAGCCTGACTTGTTGTTGGTACTGCTCCTGTTGCTGTTGCTGCGGTTGCTGGTGTTGTTGCTGTTGTTGTTGCAACATTTCTTGCTTGTTGAGTCCAAGCGCTTCTGTTTGGAATGGGGGCATCTCGGAATTGAACTTGTTGTTGCGCAGGTGGTGGTCTTCGCTGAGCAGCAGGTTCTTGTCCAGGGATTTTGTTATTTTGTTGTAATTTATGATTTTCAATGAGCCTCTCGCGGATTTTCATGAAGACAGGGCATCCTCTGTATCTGGCGTTATGGGGGCTATGGCAAAAAGCGCATTTGTAATATGATTTAGCGTCGGTTCTCCCAGACTAAGGACATTTCTCACTAGTGTGCTTTCCTGCGCATAACATGCAGTGGCATTAGTTCTCCAGTGCGCTGATTCTTCAGCTGGTGGACGCTGATAAATATCAGGTTTACTGCTGTGAGGTACTGCTCAATTGATGTCACTTTGGCGTTAAACGGCAGACCACGAATAACTCGTTTGATGGGCAACTCACCTACATCTGTTGGCAATGCAGCATATTTGACATTACTGTTGTCAAGTGCTGCAGTTGCTGCGCGGTGTTGGTCGGCGTTATCGAAATAAATCTTCAGAACACCCTTCAAATTATCGTTCTTGGTGATCAGCTTCTTTATACTTGTTACTTTCATAATAATAATCGTGATGTCATAAAGTGTCATCTCTTGAATAAATAGCACTTCTATATGGGAAATCTTGCCAGTATAGGGCTGCTTAACTGGTGGTAAAGGTGTTTTAGTTTGTACGGTAGGGGTTGTCACTGTTAGGGATGGTTATGATGGTAGGGTAGCTTTTGATGGTCCAGCAATACCTAGGTTATCTCCACTACCACCACTTGGTAAAGCTATTATTTGTGGAACATCGTCGCAGTCTTTGTCTACGTCCATTCCCGTGATGTCACTCATAAACTGACCTAAAGTTGGGGATGGTGGTCTGGAGTTTGTCATTGTCACTGTCTGGGATTTACTTTTAATATTAGTTTAAGTTTTGATTAGTTTGCGGCGCTTGCCTTGTAACAAGATGTTTGTAGTAAATTCTAATGCCCTTTCCTGACTCATATCCTATATTATAATGTTCCAACTGTTTGAATCTATTCTTATATTCTTATATGTTTATATGTTTATATTCTTATATTCTTATATGTTTGGTACTGAATTTTATATGGCAGCGCGAAAACGGCTCTAGAGAAGTTTTTGAAAATTTCCTATTTCGTTGAGAAAAAAATTTTAAGACTTTTGGCGTCCCCGGATTTTTCCCTGAATTTCCTGGAAACCCGTAATTTTCGAAAAACTGGAAAAAAAGTGATTCCTTTTTTGCTGTATTACTTTTAAGTCGTAAACGATAGAAAGTTGAAATTTTGCATGTGTATTAAGCTATTTAAGGCTAATATTTCTCAAAAATTAGAAATTCAAAAATTGAAAAAGGGGGGGGCCCGGTAGGGAACTTTGGAGAAAGTTCATATTCTGGATTCCAAAATAATTAAGTATATTATTAATAAAGAAAAATTCAAAATTTCAAAATTTTATTTGGGGGCACGGGGGCAGTATTCTCCGAGAGTAAAAATTGTGCTTGAAAGTTGAAATTTTGTATATATGCTAATAACCTTGGTAACTTATTTACGAATCGAAAAAAAAAATCCCATATTTTGAAAAAAAGTTGGTCAAATAACGCATAAATTGAAAATATTTTTTATTTTGATAGAAAAAATATATTTTTTTAGTCAATTTATATGTGTCAATGTATATGTGCGAGTTTATTTATTATTTCAATTTAAAAATAAAACAGTTAAATATGAAATTTAATTACGAATTATTTTATTGGATTCAAATCATACACGCCAAAAAGACGTCACTTTGCGACGAGGGTAAACTCTAGACTTTAAAAAAGACTTTAAAGACTTTAAAGAGAAAATTTTTTTAAGACTTCTAGCGTCCCTAGATTTTCCACTGAATTTCCTGGAAACCCGTAAATTTTGAAAAACTAAAAAAAAAGTGAGCCTTTTTTGCTGTATTACTTTTAATTCGTAGAAGATAAAAAGTTGAAATTTTGGTATTAAGGTATTCAATGCTGACATTTCTCAAAAACTAAAAATTCAAAAATTGAAAAAGGGGGGGTTGAAGAAATTTGGGGGCCCGGTAGGGAACTTTGGAGAAAGTTCATATTCTGGATTCAAGCATAATTAAGTATATTATTAATGGCGGCACGGGGTACAATATTTTTCGAGTGTAAAAATTGTGCTAGAAAGTTGAAATTTTGTATATAGGCTAACCTTGATAACTTATTTACTAATCGAAAGAAAAAATTCAAAATTTAATAAAAAAATTGGTCAAATAACGCATAAATTGAAAATATTTTTTGTTTTGATATAAAAAATATATTTTCTTAGTCAGTTTGTATGAAAAATTAATTGTTATTAAATGTTAAATCAATATAGGACGAGTTTATTTATTATTTCAATTTAAAAATAGAATTAAATTTTGACATGAAATTCAAGCCACACACAAAAACAGACGTCGCTTGCGACGGGGGTAAAAGCTAGTTTTTGTATATTATTGCTAACCCTCAAAAGGGTTGCAAAATATAATTTATATATAGAAATATATAAATTTTTTCAATATTATTATGATATTGTTATATTTATTCAATTTCTGACCTTTGCTCTACTTCCAACGTCTTCGCATTGTCTTCATATACATATATATTCACCTTTCATTAATTAAAAAGCACTTTATTATTATTGTTTTAAATTTAAACGATTTCACTTGTACTGAGCGGCTGTTCCCTTTTCCATAAGTATTAATAATTTTGAAATCTTTGCAGTTTGGTAAACATCATCTGGCAGTCTGTACGATTTTCTGTGTACTGCAGACGTGTGTCCCATGAATGTTGCTAACTGCTCAATGTCATTTTCTGACATGTTAAATAATTGGGTTATTGTAGCCAAATGCTTCCTAAGTCTGGTGCAAGTTATTGCTTCTGGATTTTTAGTACCGCAGGCACTTGCGTATTTTTTAAGCACCTTATAACCGTATATTGGTGTTTTTTCATTAACTTTTGCAAATAAATAAGGATTCGTTATATCAAGAAAATTAAATCCGTTCTTTAATAATAAATTAATATGGTCTTGAACATCTACACTAAATAAAACTGGTACACCACGACCTATTTTAACTTTAATTACAATGCGTTTAAATTTTTGAAGTAATATTGTCTCAGTCGGTGATAAAACTGAATCAAATTCTTCATAATTCTTCTGAGTGTTTGTTTCTGACATTTCGTAGTAATGTAATGGTAACCTTTGAAGTTCTCCATGCCTTTTTCTATTAGGTAAGATTACTCTACAGAATATGGTTTCTAATAAGTTGTTATAAGCCAATTCATCTTTGTTATTTGCTATAAGGTTTAAAGCTGCGTCATTACCCTTATCAATTAAATATTCCTTCAATAATTTCAAATCCGATGCCAATGGCACAAGAGTAATTTTGTTCATTTTTTGCATATTTAAGGCTGCTTCACTTGATATTTCATATTTCCAGTGATATTCCAAAAGTTTAATCATCGTTTTTAAATCAGCTTCTGCGTTTGCTGTGGGAATAGTTGCATAAACATCTTTTCTTTTAAGTGCATACACAATTGCAATTTCACAACATTGCTTCAAAGATGTGCCTATGTTCATTGCGTATGTAGAAGATTTAAATACTTCTTTATGTTCGTCATATTGTGCAACAAGTTTTGTAGCTTTCACGAAAAAATCAAAATGTTGTGGTTGCAAAGCATTAAATAAATTTATGATATTAGGCTGAAGGTTTTTAATTTCTAATAATATTCTCGCTAAATCTCTCATCTTCCTGGAAGTGACATTAACAAAATGTGCCTCCCTATGTATTTTTATGTATCTGGCTTCAAAAGCACAAATAAGTTTATCGGATTTTGCGCATAATGAAACACTATCAGCTCTCATTCTGGGAAATACTTTTTTTCTTAATTTTTCATCAATTCTCAAATGTTTAGTCAAGCACGTTTGTGCATCAGTTTGAGATCCTAATATTTTTCCTGGATTGTGTCGACAATTTTTTCTGTGCCTTCATAGTTGCCTTTTAGAGTAATATCCCAAACAATAACTGCAAGAAAGATAGTTTGTCACATTTGTTAATTGTGACTTTTTCATGGGTTTCATACAATTTACGGAATTAATTGCAAAATTACCCTTTTTTCGTAATGAAGCTAGTAAATTGTTTCTCTCCTGGCTTTTAACCGGCAGTGACATAATTTTTTGGACTTCTATTTCTGAGCAATGATTTCTTATTATATGTCTGGCAAAGTTCAGAACAAGATTGTCACAATAAAAACAATTATCTCGTCCACGAACCCTTTTAACTGTTTGCTTTCCTTTGCTTCCCGAAGTGACAGTTTGTCCGCCCTCAAACGATTCTTCGTTGGTCGATATTTGTGAATTAGGTAAGGATTATTCTGAAATTTCAGAAAATATCTCACAGCCTTTTGAATCATGATTTCTATTTAGAGAGTGTCGTTCTTTGCATCTGCGAGTTACAATTTCATCATTATCATCATCATTGTCCTCCTCCTAGAATTTAAAAAATTGTAATCATTATAATCAATTCTAAGTAATCTACAATATTCAATCAGGTGGTTGCACAAACAATTTTTTGATAATAATATTATCTAATTTAGTAAAATCGCATTGCAGCTGCGAATAAAGTTGAAAACAATTACAATATTGTTCAATAGTAGGAAAGTAGGTTTTTAAAAATAAATATCAACATTTTATTTCGCAGACCGAAGCAATGAACATATATACATGTTTTCGACATAAAAGATCACAAATTTTTTCAAAATAATGAAAAAGAATACTATCTTTAATGTTTCTCTATATAAATTAAGTAAGTGAACATTTCTACATACTTTAAAAATTTAAATTAAAATGAATTTAAAGTTTTTTTTTAATTTTCTGACTTTATTGAAAAAAAACTACTCATTTCTCGGCTAGTTTACCAGCTTTCAGAAAAGTATCAATTGCGTGCCGAAAAATAAGTAGTTTTTTTTTTGAGGACAAGTCAGAAAATTTAAAGAAAAACTTAAAACCTCTATATCTTCCTATAAACCGTTCATTTCCGACTCCCAGTTGATTTCTACTATTATCACTTTTAAGGAATATGTCAAATTACCAATCACCCTTTTATACGTGATATTTATTATTTTATATAAAAACATTAAGCGCCATTGGACGCCAATTCAGCAGTGTAGTAGCGAATATAAACTCATATAACATTTAAATATACACTAATTTCTATTAAATTACTAGAATCTACATTTAATATATTTAATAAACAATCATGTTATATCCTGGATATATTTAAAGCTAGAAGAGTATGATTTTCACATGAGTATACTAATAGATCTGCAATGTTATGAGTACCCTAATAAATATGCAAAGTATTACGTGTAGGTTTAAGTTCCCAAAGCACTATCTACCGATAAGTCAAGTGTTCAAGTCAGTCTATTGATTTCATATGTGAGAGCTGACTTATGTAAACATTTCCAGCTAGTTGTGTGGGCCTGTATCTTTTAAATCAACCCTTGGAACTTTAGATAACAAACCCTAGATGTGACTAGTCAGGATATGTTTTGTCTCACGCACTAAGGTTACCTAATAAGAGAATCTTGTACTGAAGATCATTCACAGTCTATCTTTTCAAACTATTAACACTGAATAATCGATAGACTAATTGTTGGTTAAATTACTTTTTATAACTTAATGTGAATCACTAATTTTAGTAGAACTTTTATATATCAATAAAGTTAAAGTATATTAATAATATTTGTTTTATTATCCTGCAATAGAAAACTAAACTAACTTACAAGCTCTAAACGAAATACCAAACTTTAAGAAAATTCAATAAGTCGGTTCGGCAAAACTTAACAGTGGCCCAGTCGGTAGGATATAAAAAACTATTGTAAGGTGTGTGAAATTCGGGAAAACCATTTTCCGAGCCTATACTAACTTAATAAAGTCAAAATTAAAATAATAAAACAAAGATATTTCAAAACTTAAACTAAGTGTACTGTGTGTGTTCCTGAAAAGTATTTACGGTGTTAAAAACATTGTGAACAATTTAAACAGTACCTATAAAAGTGGGGGCTTTGTGCATAAAGTAAAAGTATTTGCACGTGTAATTGCGGTATACGAGCAACAAGGACCAGTACGCAGATGAAGATAATACTCTCGCTGTAAGTCAAAAACAAATAATAAGTTTATTTCCTGTTCTCACTTGTGTAATCCAAAATGTCACTCCCTACCTCTACGGAATTAGTCCAACAAAAAACCACTATCCTAAATCCTATATACCTGAGCTCAATACCTGAATATGACGGTAATCAGAGCGAGTTAAATCAATTTTTAAATGCATGTGATTTTATATATGATGAATTTTAAGATGAAAATAACATCGATTGTTTCCAAAACAAGTTAATCTTGCAAAGTATAAATAATAAAATAAAAGGAAACGCTAAAAGCGATATAAATTCACTAAATTTAAATACGTGGCAAGAGATTCGCGACCATTTGAGTATTAATTATTCAGATCAAAGAGACTTTGAAAGTCTGCACAGAGATCTGGTAATTTCTACACAAAAGAGAAGCGAAACACCTCGTGAATTTGGCAACCGCATTATGAAAATACAATCTTTTGTTTGCGAAAGTATTTTAGCTACTAAGAATTGCGACGCTATTAAGCAAGTACAACGCGGTATTGTAAAAGGCACGGCACTTAAAACATTCTGAGCCGGTCTTAATGAACCGCTAGGAACCTATGTCCGGATTAAAAATCCATCATTATCCCGGACGCGTTGAATTATATTACGGACGAAGGAAATATCACATATACGCGTAGCGTTTTGCACCAACATATTAATAGTAATTTCCCAGCATCTCAGAATAATTTCCCTTTGTCTAAAGATAATATTAAAAAATCAAAACTGTTTTGCAAACGTTGTAAAATAACAAATCATCATACAAATAATTGTAGGATTGGTGGTAGTACTGGGCAGAGAATTAGCAATAGTAATAGTTACGGCACACAAAGTAGTGTTAATTTAGTAAACAATAATACTAGCACCTCTGGTCAGAGCAGAAATAGCAAAATATGTACCTATTGTCGAAAATTAGGACACTTGGAAGATAGCTGTTTTGCAAAAATAAATAAAGTTAACAAGTCTCAAGACAGCCAACATTTAAACTGTCTGGAGGAGGACTCCTTGTCTCAGGAGCCTCCTTATATGAATTAGAGACATTAAATAAAAATATATATACTAATAATCCCGCCAAACTAAAATCAAATAGAGTATCTAAGAAGGGTAGAAATTTAAAATCTAACATTAAGAAAATAACATTTGAAATGCTAAGTTCCAACGTTTATCTAAACAACGATAATGAGTTGCCTTATTTATACATTAAAGAATGGAATGCTAAATTTTTAATTGATACAGGCAGCAAATGCTTCTTAGTCAATAATGGTTTATTAACTGCCTTACGTGTGAATTTAAATAGCATACGAACAGTAAAAGTAACCCTAATAGCATTGAATTCAACTCGTGTTGTCAATAGGTCAATCGACCTTTCTCTACCAGAATTTAAAGAACTTATAACCTTTTATATATGTGATTTTAGTTCAAAATACGATGGATTATTAGGTATGGACTTTTTAAATAAGATCCATGCTAAAGTGGACTTACCAATGAAAATATTGGAAGCCAAAGACAAAAAATTTAATTTGTCTTTTAATTTGGATAACCCAGTAGGGTTAATTACTAAAGAATCAGTAAATATTACATTAATTCCCAGATGTGAACAAATTGTTACATTTCACATCAATGAAATAAATGGCGATTATCATATTGTTACAATTTTTACGGTGGCGTAACGGGGGGACGAGACGTGTGCACGTAGCAACTATCCTCTTCAGCTTCTAACACCAAATGTTACAAACTTGTAAGGGCGTAAAAGGGAAATGAAGGGAGTCTGGCTCTGGAACCTTCTAGGACGCCAAATGTACAAGATTTGTATGTGCGAGCGAGGATTAAGGGAAGGGAGACTAGGATTCTCGAACCTTCTAAATATACGCCGTATTACGCCTGCGACTGTGGGTTCTTTTAGTTGATTGCCGAGCGGAAGCAATTGTTTACACTATTTAGTCGCGTTGTAACTTATTAAATTAAGAAATAGCCACAATTCAAATTAAAAGAAGGATTGACACTTTTATAAACTTTATTTATTAACACAAAAACAATTACAACAATTAACAACTGTTTACAATTACTCTTTATTATTTCACTTAATTACTGTTGCTGACTGATTATTACTCGCGGACTGGCTGCTGATGTAAAACACTTCTCACTGACTCACTAACGCTGACTAACTAACTCCCACTGACTGACTGCGACGCGATGCTTTGCTCCTTTTATATTAGCGGTTTACGCAGCAGACTTCCCCTGATCACGACACCTATGACTTTCCAGAATATTCCTATAATTATCCCAATACGCTGTTTGACCTTCCGACTATTTCTATGACGTTCCACTCCACGCGTAGTATTTGGTTCTAGAAAGTTCACTTGTAAACAGTATGCAGTTGTTTATCTTCATTTCCAGGAACACACACGCGTATCAAGTTATGCGCCAACTAGTAAACAGCCTCGTTATGGAAACGTCTAGATATTTGTGCAGGGATACGTAACCTTTTCTGCTAATTCCAGCTATTAGTTTATAACTATAATTTTTGTATCCTCAGACGCCCGCAAATCCGTAACAATATAGAACGCTATAATTATAACGGTATAATAATACCTAATGCTTTAGTAAAGATTGAAAATAATCAATTCAAAACTAAAGTAATAAATACAAACGATACACCTGTATACCTGGAACCTGATAATTTGAGGTTATCTGTATTGCTGAGTGATCCGTTTGAAATTTTTAATGTTAAGGAAATTAATCCTAACATAACTAATTCAAACAATACTACCACATGTTCAGGTACTGATAATTTGAGTACACTGAATAAGTAAGAGTGTTTGAAAATTTTAATTTAAAGGGAAAAACTGATTCTAATATAAACCAAGATAATTTAAACAATATAAATACGTGTCCGTCTACTGAAAATTTGAGTAGTCCGTCACTAAATAATATGTTTGCAATCTTTAATTTTAAAAATTATGAAAATAATTTTAATTTAAGAATGGATAAACTAAATGATAGTGTTCAGTTAGACCATTTAAATAAAGAAGAATTTTTAGTTACACAAAGTTTAATTCACGAATACAGTGATATATTCTTCTTAGAAGGTGACAATTTAAGCTTTACAAATAAAATAAAGCACAAAATAACAGTCAATAATAATAATCCCATATGTACAAAGTCGTATAGATATCCACAAATCCATCGTGCTGAAGTAAAATCACAAATTGACAAACTCCTAGCCCAAGAATTAATACAACATTCAGATAGTCCTTGGTCTTCACCTGTATGGGTCGTTCCAAAAAAAATTAGACAAATCAGGCAAAGCCAAATGGCGAATGGTTATTGATTATAGGAAATTAAATGAGGTTACCGTTGGAGACGAATATCCGCTACCTTTAATTTCTAATATTCTAGATAAACTATGTGAGAATATGCACAAAAGTATAATTGATAAAGAGTTAGAAAAAATAGATTCTAGCCGCGACGATAAAGTTTTATTAAGTGAGGGCACGATAAACGAAATAATTATTGATGAAAAGAGAATTGCAGAAAATGTAAAAGGTGTAAAGGAATCTGTAACAGATAGAATAGTTGCGAAGACTATTAGCTTAAGCCTAAAAGAAAATATGCATGTTGAGAGAGAAAATATTGCTATTGTTCTAAGAAAAGGAGAGTATAATTTGAAGAGTAAATTGATTGATTTATTAATGATAAGTGATTTTAAAAGATTAATTTTAGGAATTTTCGCACTTGTTAAGTTAAGCATTTATTTCATGATTCTACTTAAGACGATGTTCAAGGAAACATTGGTAGTAAGCGTCAATCAGATTAATTTGCCGTTAGACATTAGAGAATAATAGATAGTATTTTAACTAGAAAAATCGGATAAAGATGATTGTTAATTGAACTAAAGTTGCATAGAATAAGAACATTTAAATGTTAGAATAGATCATAAGTATCATTTTATAAAGTAACAATAAGAAATTTTGGAAATAGGAAGGATAATTTTAACAGTAAACGTATTCTAGGGTGTCAAGATAGTTTAGTTTAAGAGTAACATATTTGAGCTATTAAAATGACTTTTTTTCTGAACATAAAGTATTGTAGCATTGTTGTTATAGACGTATGATTTTAAAAAGATTTGATATAAGTGCTAGCTAGAAATTAAAGAGAATCGATTGTATTCTTGATTTGCTATGAGTTATTTATTGACTATCAGATATTTGAATACTATGCTAATACTATGAAGTATTAAAAAATGAAGTATATGGGATTATTGAGTTATCACCGAAAATGGAAATCGGTATGAATGGTTTATAGGAAACCAAGAAAGTAAATAAGAAAAAGTATTTATTATTTTGTTTGTGTTTTTAATTAACCGAACTCTATCGTTCTGTCTATTGGTTACTTTACAAATTTTAAACTAAATAAATTATATCGTGTCACTTGCTCCAATTGTGTTATTTGTTTTAAGTTATTATTTAAAATTATTGCATCAGAAAAGACAAAATGACCATAAAAACGTACATACTGAACGTTGACCTAGTAAACCCTTAATACATAGATGCGTATAGACATATATATCTTCATATGTCATTCGACCCTAACTTACTATAAGAATAGTAAACAGATGTGCAGCATTCATCCCTTATCTTGTGTTACGTTAACAAGCAATAGAAATATAATCTAGTATTCTAAAACACTGTTTAATCTTAGTATGTCAAACCTGAATATAACGTTTACATTAAGATAATGCTATATAAATAAATGTATATACTTTACTAAATAAAGTCCAAATTAAATACAGGGTATATATCTAATTCTGTATATACACCTGCACATAAACATTTCATAGATTATAAGTTGAAATAAATACAACTATATTATCGATATTATGCTGACACGGTGTTAGCATATTCTAGATAGATTGCATTATTATAGACTAAATTATTACATGTTTCTCATTTATTGCTGTTTTGCTCAAATATTCAACTAAGAATATTTTATAGTTGGGTAATTGCAAATTTTGTTGTTTAACTTTCTGCCAAAGCTAAAATTTTCAGGCTACTTGCATTATTCATTATAAAGAACATTTACATACGGTCAATACCAAAATATATTATATGACAAATAGCAATTCTTAAGTCTACAAGTATTTCACACTCTGCAGAAGCAAACACAACACAATACCACAGACGCAAGTTGCCATATCTGCAGACGTCATTTACGCTGTTACATGAAAATAAATATACACTGCGCGTATATAGAACAGCGCCAAATGCGGAAATTTCGTGAACTATAATTATACACTTTTTTTCATTCTACTATCAAAATGGCTTCCTCAGTTTTTTTTAAATATTTCAGCAAATATTTCATTGTGACGAAACAGAATTTGTTTTACCTTTGGCCATAAGTATAAGTTACATATTTTTTTTAATATTTGAGTCGTAGATGTTATGAGAATCTTTTAACATGCAATTGTATTTTGGCGTCCGGTATACGGACGTCCAATTGGGTTGTGAACTCATTTTTTTGGAGTCGATTTTGTAATTGATTATTGAAATAGATGTTAATGAATATATATTGGCGTTTTTATTTTTTTAAATTATCATAAATTGATGGAAATATAGCTGCTTGAAATTTGAATAGCAGTGTTGCCGCTAAACCTATTAGTAAATTTTGACGTCACTTCTTACACACCACAGTGATTCAATTAAAAATATGTTGTCTATGGTAATGGTTGCTTGTAGTACGCATGCGTTAGCTTTTAAAAGTCTAATAAATAATATATTTTATTTTTTATTCTTTACTCGCTTAATATATTAAAACTTTATGTGTTGATTGAAATGTTTGACATTTCATTTATAAATACACAGCATATATGCTTGACATACTAATATTTTAATATGGATATAAAGTGAATTACCATTTAAAAAATGTAAGTAAATATATGGATGTGCATTAATTTTAATTATTTAATTACTTATATTTAAAAAAACCATGCAAACATGTTTGTCATGTTCTACATTTATTGATTCTAGGTAGAAAAAAACGGAGAAAATGTGGTGAAACACAAGGTATTATATCTTAAGAGTTAAGATATATTAGTTAAGTTATTTTATTAAAATATAAAAAGGTATAGTTCCTTATATTTTTTACTGCCAACCTAATTATTAACATGTTAAGGTTTCACCTAACCCTTTCGAGGCGGAATTAAAAGCTAGACCACCTAGTGCCAAAGCTAATGAAAAAAATGAGCAAGGAAGATGTTTTAACAACAATCAAATTGCTGCATTGCGAGTGCTTATAGAAAGAAATATAAGACGTGTGAACTATAAGACAATTTTAAAATCCCATTCTACGATACATCACAATTTACTTTCCTCTATTCACTGATGTGCAACACCCCATAATAAAGTCTGTTACGTGCTCTATTAATAAATAGTGTGTACATATTATTTTAATTACTTTTATTTTTTCTACAAAATAAATTACCTGCAATTCAAATGTGTCATTACTAGTAATTCAATTAATATTGTTAGTAAGTTTTTTCTTTTATTGATTAGTCATCAATTCTAATTCTTTGTGATATATATGATTAAAAGTATTAGTAAAAAATTAAAATTTATTTAATTGGCTTTGTTAATAATAATTTAATGAATTCAATAAATTCTGTATACAAAATTATATTATTCCTATCAGTTACATTTTTCGTACAAAAAAACAATATTATTAAATTATTTAAATTCTATATTTAATATAATAATTGCTTTATTAAGAATCTAATAAGTCTTGTATATATTTCTCCTCCTCTATGTCAATAACAAATGCAGTTACTTTTTCTATCTTCTCAAAGTCTGTAGAAATATTGGAAGTGGAATACAAATAATTGAAGGTCGAGTGGTCTCAGACACATTCCGGAGATCTGAACTTCTATTTTAAATATTTTGGAAACAACTTAGGTTATGGAAACCTGTTTCTCCAAATTACGGCCACTCTTCATTGCTTCCGTGTCTCTAATTTTTGTACAACCTATCAGTTGATTTACTAATTGATTTATGATTTATCAGTTGATTAACTAATGCTCCATCAGGTGTTTTGCAGCGAACTGCCTCATATATTTTTGATTCAACCAACAATGGGCTATTACTTTAATCATGGCCAGACTGCATGTGGATGCCTGCATACTATATGCTGCAAAATCAATAAAATTATTATTTTTTCTACATTCAATTATTAATTAATACAATGACAATTTAAATGTGTCACTAGATCAATTCTATGTTAACATAGAGGGTATTATAAATACGCTTACCTTCAATATGTCTCAATTATAGTCTCTACATAGTCAGATATGTAGTATCGTATGTCTTCCTACGTCTACTACATGGGATTCTCTACTAATTATATCTTTCACAAGACTAAAATTTTGTGAACCAACAGAAGCTAATCGTGGTTTTACCCAGTAACACTCAGTTTCTGTAGGGAAGATTGCTTTTGCGATGGATCCAAAACAGAAAAGCCAATGCATGTTTACACCCACCTTAAATAACAATAAATAAAAATTAGAAATATATATAAACAATGTTTGTATTTATTATTTGTAATTGAATATTCTCACCTAAAGCTGCAGTACAACAGTAGTTAGTTCCACCACATAATTTTTATTGTTTGCATATTGAAATACATTTATTACCTTCTCCCTGGAGTTTTACACATACAATAGCAAAATCTCCATAACTTTCACATGAAAAACTGTAAATAAATAGATGTTTCGTATTTTAGAATACAGTTTATGATTTAATATTTTAAGTTTAGTAGACATTCATACTTTGAGGTGAAGTTGTTCTAAACCACAGAGTATGACGAACAATTTATTAAAAAAAAAACAAATAAAATTTATATAATTACCTTTGCTCCTTAGCACCACTTGTTTTGGGGAAACTAAATCTAGAATCTCTTGTTAAAAAAGTTGTTAACATATATGTTTCAACTTTAGGAAGAGATCCTAAATTAGCCTTTTCAAAGTTGTTTAAATTCATTATTATTACAAATAAATAAAATCTGTAACCAAATTCTAGATTGTACCACGTGCAATACTCATATTTGTGAAATAAAACAATATTTATTAACTGAAAAATCACTGTGTTATGAATCTCACATTTTATTTTGTTTACTTAAGCCATTTTAACTATATAAATATATCATCTCTTTTCCAACCTGTTGTAAGAAAGAAATGGCAATATAATGTCGGTGTATAAGGAAGTGACATTATTCGCTAAAGTATTTTTTAAATAGTTTTAGCCCTTTAATCTTTAAATTGCCAAAAATGACTATTTCAATCATTAATAACTTTTCTAATATAGAAAATTGAATAAAAATAATTAGATATTTGTGATTTTTATGGCCAACTTAATCAATATACATTGCAGTTTTATGTAAATTCGGTTATGGTTCACAACTTAATTGCGATGGACGCCAAATTAAATGTAAATTGTTAATTGATGGACGTCAAAATGATAGCTGGATATATATATATATATATATATATATATATATATATATATATTTTGATAAAAAAATAAATAAATATAATTTATAAACTAATTATCTATGTTTTTTTAATTAAACTAATTAAATTTTTTTTTTTTTTTTATAATTAAATAGTGCTAAGTTTCTTGCATACCTACAAGGTGGATGCAAGCTGTAATCCCCTGCAACTCTCAATGTAATTCATTTTACCAACAAAATACTAAGGAGTGAGTAAACTTTGTTCTAAGTTACATGCAATTTATTTTTGTGAACGTTGTGCCGGTAGTCCAAAATATAAATGGAATGGACACAACTAAGAATCAGCGTTGTTGAATTTTATTATAGGATGCGTTTAAATTTTTCAAATAAAAGACCATACATTTTTCTGCAAATTAATAATAATTCACCAGAAATATCACGGAAGTATCAGTGTAACATACACAGGTATGTTTAAACGAAGATTTACAACGACCGTCTGCGCCTGTTGTCATTTGAACTAACTAAAGTGCAACAAACAATAACTACTACAATAAAATATCATGTTATTGTATCAGGGTAACATGCAAGGGTATATTAATTAATTAAAAATGCAATAGTGTTTTCTCATGAACCATAATAGATAAAATATTTAAATTTAAAATGTAGGTATTAGAATATATTCTCTATATAATCCAGTAAATTATTTTTGTTAAAAGGTCATTGGACAAGAGGTAGCAACGTTAAATTCATTGAATAAAAAAATCAATCCCTTTAAAAGAAAATGTTTGTTTTCTGTTTAATTGACGTGTTGACAAGTGAGAGATAGAAAGTTGAAATTTTATTAGTGTATAATAGAGACTGTCCTTTATATAATCCAGTGGTTCATTTTTGTTTAAAGGTCATTGGGGTAGAGAGGTAGAGCAATTCTATGAAACCTTTAAATTAAAGAGGTCATAAAAAATAGTGTATACATTTTATTGCAACATCCTAATTAATAGAAGTACTCTAAATAAATAGAGGTTACAACATATAGTATTTTAATGGCACCTCTATATAATAGAGGTTTCGTCTTATAATTTATAAATTTATTTGTAACCTCTTCAAAAAAGGTTTCAAAAAAATAAATAAACTTAATCTTTGGAACTTTTAAATAATAGAGGTTAACAATAAATAATGTGTGTATATATATTATACATATCACAACAATTAGTTAATAAAAAAATTATTTGGAAACTAAATAGAGGTAAAAAATATATGTATTAACTAAAATGTTGGAACCTCTAAATTATAGAGGTATAGAACATTAACAATTTATTAAAAACACTTTTATTTTGAAATTCTAAATTTAAAAAAAAGAAAAATATTTCTTCTAAGTATTTATAGAATCAATACAAATTGTGAAGAAGAAGACTGCGTAGGTTTTGTTAGCAGTATGAAAAACCAAATCAAGTAGGGCGAATTATATTGTAATTTGTCAATGCCATTTCGAAAAGGATTTCGTATATTCTGCCTTAAATATTATAGTGTCTGCCAATGAATTAGTTTAGGTATGCCAATATCAAATGGCAAAATTTGTAAACGAAAATGTCTTTGTTTTGTTGAAAATTGTTTGCCAATGTCTAAACACGTTTTCGTGAAAATTGCCCAGTTGAAATACACAAACTTATTGTAGAGTAACGTAAGTATTGTAAGGTAATTATATGGGCAACAAAATTTGAAATTGCTTAATAATACAAGTATTGTAATTGAAATGCTGCTAAAATCATCATTACGTTGCAGATATTTTTTAATTTTTATATGTAGAGTTTATACCAGTGATTTAAAAGGAAAATTTATAAAAGTGCCATAGATCCAGGAACAATACCACAATCAAAGCAGTAATTTGTGAAACTTGCTACTACACAAAAACCAAAGTAATAAGCAGACATCTAAGACTCGTTGATATACTCTCTAGGTAAACAAGATGAGTAACCTACGATTGCCGTTTATATAATACGTCTAAATATATATATATATATATATATTGTTACGGATTTGCGGGCGTCTGAGTATACAAAAATTATAGTTAAAAACAATAGCTGGAATTAGCAGAAAAGGTTGCGCATCCCTGCACAAATATCGAGACATTTTGATAACGAAGCTGTTTACTAGTTGGCGCATAACTTGATACGCGTGTGTGTTCCTGGAAATGAACATAAACAACTGCATACTATGCACTTGTGTTATTGTTTACATGTGATCTTTCTAGAACCAAATATTACGCGTATGGAATGTCATAGAAATAGCCGGAAGGTCAAACAGCGTATTTGGATAATTATAGGAATGTTCTAGAAAGTCAGAAGTGTCGTGACCAGGGGTAGTCTGCTGCGTAAACAGCTAATATAAAAGGAGCCGAGCATCGCGCCGCAAGTCAGTCAGCGTTAGTGAGAGAGTCCGCGATAGTAAGTGAGTCTGCAAACAAGAGTCAACAACAGTCAGTCCGCGAGAATAAGTCAGTAAGAATAATTAAGTGAAATAATAAAGAGTAATAATTATATAGTAGTTGTTAATTGTTGTAATTGTTTTGTGTGAATAAATAAAGTTTGTAAAAGTGTTAATCCTTGTTATTATTTTAATTGTGGCTATTCATTAATTATTGAGTTACAACGCGACTAAATAGTGTAAACAATTGCATCCGCTCGGCAATCAACTAAAAGAACCCAAGTCGCAGGCTGAATACAGCGTATATTTAGAAGGTTTGAGAATCCTAGTCTCCCTTCCCTTAATCCTCGCTCGCACATACAAATCTTGTACATTTGGCGTCATAGAAGGTTCCAGAGCCAGACTCCCTTCATTGCCCTTTTACGCCCTTACAAGTTTGTATCATTTGGTGTTAGAAGCTGAAGAGGATAGTTGCTACGTGCATACGAGCACACGTCTCATCGTCTCGGCCGTCGCCACAGTGAAAATTGTAACAATATATATATATATATATATATATATATATATATATATATATATATATATATATATATATATATATATATATATATATATATATATATATATATATATATATATATATTGTTACATTTTTACTGGGCGTAACGGAGACGGCTTGTTTGCACGTAGCTATTATCCTCTTTAGCTTCTAACACCAAATATTACAAACTTGTAATGGCGTGAAAGGGGGATGAAAGGTGTCTGGCTCTGGAACCTTCTAGGACGCCAAAGGTACAAATTTTTTATGTGCGAGCGAGGATTAAGGGAAGGGAGACTAGGATTCTCGAACCTTCTAAATATACGCCGTAATACGCCTGCGACTGGGGTTCTTTTTAGTTGCCGAGCGGAGCAATTGTTTACAATATTTAGTCGCGTTGTAACTTAATAAATTAAGAAATAGCCACAATTAAAATAATAGTAAGAATTTACACTTTTACAGACTTTATTTAATCACACAAAAACAATTACAACTACTTTATAATTATTACTGTTTAATATTTCACTTATTGCTGACTGATGTATTCTTGCGGACTGACTGTTGTTGACTATCCCGAGACGCGATGCTCTGCTCCTTTTATATCAGAGGTCTACGCAGCAGACTACCCCTGGTCACGACACCTCTGACTTTCCAGAATATTCCTATAATTGCGCTAGGGTTTTGCAGTATACTTCGTTGCAAATAAACCTTCTTTCGGGAGGAGGTCCGTACATCATGTCACAGGGTAACCTGAGTTCACGTCCTATTAGCATAGCGGCTGGAGTCTGCCGTGTTGCTTCGTGAACCGCTGACCGAATTGTCTTGATTAGCTTTGACAAATTTCGTCAGATATTCTTCTATCGTACGATTTAGTCTCTTAACTGCGGATGTAAAGGTGTAGTTCGGGTTTTATGCATTCCTAGAAGTTTTGAAATCTGCTGGAATACGGCGGCTTCAAAATTTCTTTCTTGATCCGAATGTGGCTCTAAAGAAACTTAATAACGCGATACTACTTCTTGCACAAAGACTTTTGCAACTGTAATCGCTTCTTGATTCGGGATAGGAAGTATTTAAGGCCATTTGGTAAAATAATCCACCACGATCAACACGTACTTATTGCCGGTTTGGCTCTGTGGTAGTGGTCCTAAATTGTCCATTCCAACTCTTTCGACCGGTGCTCCCACCGTGTATGTATGCATAGGTCCTCGATCTCTCTGTCGGGGTCCTTTACTGGCCGTACAAGTGTCACAATTTCGACAACATCGTTTTCCTGAGGCTCCGTAACGGGGCCAGTACTACCTTTGCCACAAAATGCCATAACCGATATAGCCTTCCATCGTGAAGTTCTAAACAGTTCCACATAGACCAATATTCTTTTACACCAGGATTATAGGCTGAAACCTCTGGCCATTGAGGTCTAATTCCTGTCTTTTTCCATGCCGCAATGAGTATTAGATCTTCATCTTCTTTCTGTGCTTCGCCTACAACGTCACCTAATTCATCTTCTGCTCGATCCGTCTGTTGAATCGAGCTATCTGCAGGTGGAGGCGGATCATTATTTACTGTTACTTGAATTTCTTCAGTTTTAGCCTTCGACCGCGTCAAGTATCTTATCTTCAAATCGTAGAACACGTATCTCAGCTGACGCTCTACATGTGCCCACGTCAAATGATCGTGTCCGCAACCTATTTGCGGAATGGCTAACTTTTTTACTTGTTGCTGCAGGATGTGTTCTCGTAGTGATACCCATGATTTCCATAGATCATGGTACGTTGGTTTTCCTCCTCCGTTTTGTAATCAGGTAATAAATAAATTTTCCTTCCTTTTCTAGAACTTCAACTTCTCCTACCTTTTTTTGTTGTTCGCGAAGCTTTCTCAGATCTCCAAATTTCTCCTTAAATGTTACTGCAATACCTTTACTCATATGCAGGTTTTCGGCCACACAATGGGCTAACGAGTATTCGAAGGGTGCTAAGAATAGGTCATCCCTGATGTATTCCATGCTCATTTTGATTTCTGCTTTTACTAGTGTGTCAGAATACCATTTTTCGGCATCATTATAGTTAAGAGGTAATCGACCGATTTGCAAATAGACTTGAGTTTGTCGGATAACTATTACCTCATCGGAATCGCATTCGGGCTCCTGTTTAGCCTCCTTACGTTTACAGTGGTTACATCTATTGGTTGCACCCACTGGCCCCACAATGGCTGGACCCAGAAATAGTGTCTAAACTGTTTTAGATCTTTAACGACTGCCAGTAGTTCCTTTCGAGTGACACAGTAATTCTGTTTGGCCTTCGAGAATACCCTACTGAAGTATTCTATTACTCGTTCTTTGCCTTGTTGTATTTGTGAGAGTACTGCTCCCATTTCGGTATGCGATGAGTCCGCATCCAATATAAATTCGCCTACACGTTGGGGAAAAGCAAGGATCGGTGCATTTGTAAGCTTTTCCTTTAATTGGTTGAACGAGTCTTCACATAATGGTGTCCACAGAATAAGTCGCCTCTTCGTAGTTGGTTTCTCCGTAAGTTCATACAGCGGTTTTGCAATCTTCGCAAAGTTTGAAACAAATTTTCTGTAATAAGCACATAACTCAAGGAAACTCCGCACTTTCGACAGGTTGGTGGGTGTTGGCCAGGTGTGAATAGTTTTCACTTTTTCCGGGTCCGTAGATACTCTATTTCTAGTGACGACATGTCCCAGATATCTTATTTGCTCGGCACATAGGATGCATTTCTTTGGGTTTAATTTGAGGTTTGCTGTTCGTAATCGTTGGAATACAATTTTCAAATTATCTATTTGGCTTTTAGCATCTTTGCCAAGCACCACTATGTCGTCCAGATACACGAGGCATGTTCCCGGAGGTAAGTCTTTTAAAACGCTATCCATTAATCGTTCAAATGTTGCGGGGGCATTACATAGACCAAAAGGCATTACTCGAAACTGCCATAGACCTTTCCCGGTCGTGAACGTTGTTTTCTCCCTATCTTCTTGTTTTACTTCCACTTGCCAATATCCGCTCCGGAGATCAAGCGGGGAGAAATATTTAGACCCGTTTAATACGCTAAAAAGGCTATCGATACGAGGCAACGGGTACGCATCCTTTAGCGTGACATCGTTTCATCTCCTGTAGTCTACGCAGTTCCGTCTTTTTTCTTTACTAGTACTATCAGCGATGCCCACGGACTTGTATAGGGTTCTATTATTCCGTCTCGCAGCATTTGATCCACCATGGCGTCAACTTCCTCTTCTTGTCCCCATGGCAGTCTTCATGCAGGTTGTTTAATTAATCTAGCGTCTCCTACCTTTATTGGGTGTTGCACTCATGTCGTTTGTCCCACGTCTTCTATTCCCGATGAAAAAATGTCCTGGTTGTCTTGTAGTACCATCTCCAGGTCATGAGATTTTTTAAATAGTTAAATTTTTATTTGACTTCTCATAGACGCCCTGTAGGTGGTCCGGAAGAGTCACTTCTTTATCATCTGAGGGCTGTATGTTTTTTGTAATACTCGTTCTGATATTTAGAGTTTCTTCAGTGTCATCTTTTAGCAGCTCAAGCCGGTCTCTTCCTATTTGTTTGATTTTAGCTCTTGGAAAAATTGTACAGTTTATGGAGGACATTCAATCGTAGCCCAGAACACATTCTTCCTCTATTGGTGCTACGAGGAATATAAAGTCTCGGATCATGTGGCCTAACCTGATCTTTAATTTAATTTTTCCGGGAACAAGTGCCGTATCTTCAGTAATTGCTCGCAATACAATGGGAGCTGCTGGTTCAATGATCTGCTTCGAAAACTCTTGCCGTCTAACAAATTCCAATCCGACTAGTGATTGCGTAGCACCAGTATCAATCAAAAATTTGCATGGCCGGTCTTCCATATATCCCATTTTAATTGGTCCCCTATTTACTCCTCCTATTATTCCGACTGCTGTAATGTTGGGACTCTTGATCGGAACAGCAGGGAGAGTTGTCCCCGTTAGACTGCCTGCGACTTGTTTCCCGACTGCCGATCCGCATTGGCAGCCGATGTCGAGGGTCTTCTTTCCGAGCTTGTACCATTCACAGGTGGGTTTCTTCCCCTGTTGTAAGTTTATCGCCGACGTCTTGAAATTCCTGGATTATAGCGGTGCCGGTTTCGTTCTTCGAGGTCCACCAATCGCCTAAGGAGATCGTCCATAGTAGGGCTGGTATAAGAGGGAGATGTAGTGACGGCGCTCCTTATACGGCTCACATCGGAAATATGGTTGACGGTTTCCATTTGAATTGCAGCTGCCAGGGCCTCGTTTATGTTCTTTGGCTTAGCCAATAATATGTCCTCTTTTATTCTGCGCTCTCGTACAGCGTTAGCGAAATATTGTACCTCCCAATTTCCTAGTGTTTTTTAGGAGGCTTTACCTGCAGCACGGTTCACTAGTCGTTCGATATCTGTCGCCAGGTCTGCTAGCCTTTCTCCCGGAGCTTTCTCCTGTTCACCAGCTGCGCCCAGTACAGAGGTGCGAGATTTTCTTTCCCATACCGCTGGCTTAGCATTGCTTTAAGAGCCGTATAGTTTCGCCGCTCGCCGTTCATATTTTAGAAAGCGATTAGAGCCGAGCCCTGTAACATGGCCGCTAACTGGCCTGCACAATTCTTGTCACTCCAGCCATTGAACTCTGCTATGGCTGCAAATTGCACCTCATATTCTTGCCAAGAAATTGTTCTATTGTAGGGGGCTGGCCTAATAGTGCTGGTTTTCGCAATCGTAGAGTTTGCTCAACCTTGAGAGTTTTCTAGAACTTGCACACTATCGGCAAGTTGTGTTAACTGCGTTCCTGCTAGTTGCTTCCTACTTTTTTGGACGAGTTCCACGCGTTCTTCTATTTCTTGAATTTTTGTCTCTGCCAGTTCTTGACGTGCAGTTACTGATTGAAATCCCTGTGCCACATCATCTATACGTATTTCTAGTTCCTTTTTGGATCCTCTACAAGCATCTTCTACAGCTTGTAACTGTACTTGGAACGCAACATTCTGTTTTTGTAATGCGTATGTTTGTTCTTGAAACTTCTCGAAGATTTCTTCTTTAGACTTTTCTGTTTGTTCTTAAAACTTCTCGAAGATTTCATTTTTAGGCCTTTCTGTCTGTTCTTGTATTATTTTTCTCAATTCAACATTTCCTTCTATGGACCTTTTCGTCTGTTCTTGATTTATTTTACTTTTTTCAGCCTGTTCTTGAAATTTCTCGAACATCTCTTCTTTAGACTTTTCAGCCTGTTCTTGAATTATTTTATTTTTTTCAGCCTGTTCTTGAAATTTCTCGATCATCTCTTCTTTGGACTTTTCGGCTTGTTCTTGAATTTTCTTGAACATCTCTTCTTTCATCGCTTTAAATTCCTTCAATAATTCCTCCATTTTTGTTGCGTGTTGTGTTGTAAATTGTTTTAAAACTACTTTCTAGAAGTTTCTGGAAGGTTCTGGAATTCTTTAGAGTTTATTTAAAATTAATATTACCGTTTTTCTCGAACCATTCTCTTCTGAAAATCCTTCTTGCTGCAAATCCCGAGTAGAAGTTTCTGGAAGTCTCTTCGGAAACGTAGTTTCAGACTTTCCTGTTTTTCTTCTTGGAATTCTCTCTGCAGCGGTAGTAACTGTAGCTATCCCACTTCTGACACCAAATGTTACAATTTTACTGGGCGTAACGGAGACGGCTTGTTTGCACGTAGCTATCATCCTCTTCAGCTTCTAACACCAAATATTACAAACTTGTAATGGCGTGAAAGGGGGATGAAGGGAGTCTGGCTCTGGAACCTTCTAAGACGTCAAAGGTACAAATTTGTATGTGCGAGCGAGGATTAAGAGAAGGGAGACTAGGATTCTCGAACCTTCTAAATATACGCCGTAATACGCCTGCGACTGGGGTTCTTTTTAGTTGCCGAGCGGAGCAATTGTTTACACTATTTAGTCGCGTTGTAACTTATTAAAGTAAGAAATAGCCACCATTAAATTAATAAGAAGGATTTACACTTTTGCAGACTTTATTTATTCACACAAAAACAATTACAACTACTTTATAATTATTACTGTTTAATATTTCACTTATTGCTGACTGATGTATTCTTGCGGACTGACTGTTGTTGACTACCCCGCGACGCGATGCTCTGCTCCTTTTATATCAGAGGTCTACGCAGCAGACTACCCCTGGTCACGACACCTCTGACTTTCCAGAATATTCCTATAATTATCCAAATACGCTGTTTGACCTTCCGACTATTTCTATGACGTTCCACTCTAGTATTTGATTCTAGAAAGTTCACTCGTAAACAATGACGGATATACGCGGAATGCAGTTGTTTATGTTATCTCCAGGAACACGCGTATTAAGTTATGCGACTACGAGTAAACAACTTCGTTATCAAAATGACTTGATATTTGTGCAGGGGTGCGCCACCTTCTTTTCTAATTCCAGTTATTATATTATAACTATAATTTTTTGTATGCTCAGACGCCCGCAAATTCGTAACAATATATATATATATAATAACTTTTTTTTTGATAAATAAATAAATAAATATAATTTATAAACTAATTATCTATCTTTTTTTATTTGAACTAATTAAATTATTCCTCTTTATTTTTTAATTAAATAGTGCTTAGTGTCTTGCATACCTACCAGGTAGGTGCAGGCTTTAATCCCCTGCAACTCCTATAGGAATTTTCCTCATCAACAAAATACTAGGGTGTGAGTGAACTTTGTTTTAAGTTAAATGCATCCATTTCTGTGTAATTTGTGCTTGTAGTCCAAAATATTAATCGTATGGACACTATTTGGAATGAGTGTTTTTTAATTTCATTATAGTTTCGTATAGATCCGTTTAAACTTTTCAAATGAAATACCATACATTTTTCTGCAAATTAAAAGCAAATAGAATTCACCTAAAATATCGCGAAAGTATCAGGGTAACATACACGAGTATAGTCAAACAAAGATTGCAAGCACTGCTTTTGCGCCTGTTGTCATATGCACTAACTAAAGTGCAACAAGCAATACTACAATATAATATCACTAGCTTTTACCCCCGTCGCAAGCGACATCTGTCTTTTGTGTATGGTTTGAATTTGATGGAAAAATTTAAATTCCATTTTTAAATTGAAATATTTATTAACTCGTTCTATATAAATTTTACATATAAAAACAAATAAGTTTTCATATAAACTGACTAAAAAAATACATTTTTTTACCAAAATAAAAAATATTTTCAATTTATTCGTTATTTGACCAACTTTTTTTTCAAAATTTGGGATTTTTTTTTCGATTAGTAAATAAGTTACCAAGGCTAGCCTATATACAAAATTAAATTTTGAAATATTGAATTTTCTTTTATTAATAATATACTTAATTATTCTAGAATCCAGAATATTAACTTTCTTTAACGTTTCCTACCGGGCCCCCGAATTTCTTAAACCCCCATTTTTCAATTTTAGAATTTCTATTTTTTGAGAAATACACCTTAATACACATGCAAAATTTCAACTTTCTATCTTTTACGAATCAAAAGTAATCCAGCAAAAAAGGGCTCACTTTTTTTCCAGTTTTTCCAAAATTACGGGTTTCCTGAAAATTCAGAGAAAAATCCGGGGACGCCAAAAAACTTAGAATTTTTTTCTCTACGAAATAGAAAATTTGCAAAAACATTGATGGGGCCGTTTTCGCGCTGCCATACAAAATTCAGTACCAAACATATAAGAATATAAGATTATAAGAATATAAACAAACAGTTGGAACATTAATATATAGGACTAGCGCTTCGCCCCGTTGAAATGCGACGTGTGTAAATTAGTTGTGCTTAAATAAATGTGATTTACTAAATTTACCTTAATGCAAAATATTATTTTTAAGTAATTTTCACTAACATATATCTTTTTTTAAATTTATGTTCCTTTATTTTGTTCTAAAATTATAATTTTCCGTAATTAAGCATTGTATTGAACAAAGTCCAGTTCCCCGCCCCTAAACAACTACCATCACCTCTTGGCTTCATGCTCTGTATCGTTCCCGCACTTTGGAATTTATTTCTCTGCACGTCTGCCACAGAGCACCACGACACATGCTGAGCAGCTATCGCTCCTTCCCTTAGCGTTGTCACTCCTTACAGCACTTTCCCAGCGCCCCCGCTTTAGCGCTTCTAATTAGCTGCTCCCATTTCCCCAAATTCGCGCCGCTACTGATGGTAAATTTTTTTTCGCAAATATGCACATACATAGTTTTCACTTTTTTAATTTAATACTTGGGGCTATTGATTATCTCCCCCTTCCCCCGCTAGATTTAGTAGCACTACAAACACTCCACAGTTCGCACCGAGACTCCTTGGTGAGTGCACGTGTATAAAATAAACAAAACAATAAAATAAATAGTGTTCTTTTTTTGCAAATTATAATATTTTTTCGTGATTTATTTTTATTTAAATTATAATTTAGATTATTATTAAGTGATATTACAAAGAAGTGAAGTACCTTCTATTTAATTATCACTGGGTAATTAACAAAATGGACATGGAGACTGAACCTCCCGATAAAGATCCGAACAGTAAAAACAACTCTGTTACTAACAAATCATTTCCTACAGAAATAACATCCAGTGATATGGCAGAAAACTTAAATAACAATAGTGACAATGCTAAAAAAATATATAATAATTTATACAACACAGAAACAAAATATGACTCGTATAAAGTAATGATTGTTAAAAATAATAGTGATGGAAATACATTTTTTAGTTCTCTTAAATTAGCAGAAACAATTTGTAAAATCAGCAATAACTCTGATATAATAGAAATTAAAAAAGAGGGAAGAAATAGAGTAATCGTTCAATGTGCTAATGCAATACTAGCTAACGAAATTACCAAATCAACATTGCTGAAAAACAATGGATATGAAGCGTTTATCCCATTTTACTGGTGCACAAAAGTAGCTATTATAAAAGGTGTTGATATAGAATATACGGAAGATACAATTTTAAATATTATAGAGTGTCCACCTTTTAAAGTAACGAAAGTGCAAAGGCTAAATCGAAAAATAAGAGTTGACGGAGCTATAAAATATGAACCCAGTACATCAGTGAAACTATTCTTTGAAGGACTTGCAATTCCTGCTTATGTTTACATGTGGAGAGTGAGACGAGCATGTGAACCATTTGTACAACAGACGATACAATGTTATAATTGTTTTAAATTTGGACACGCAGCCACAAAATGTAGAGCAAAAGTAGCAAAATGTAAATTCTGCGGAAGTGAAGATCATTTACGTACTGCATGCACATCTCTTAACCCGACATGCGTAAATTGTAAACTTAACCACGAGGCTACAGACAATGAATGTCCTGAAAAAAAAGACAAATCAAGATAAAAGATCTCATGGCCCAACACAATCTCAGTTTTTATGAAGCAAAATTAGAATTAATGGAAAAAAATACAGACTATTTATACTCAGTGAAAACTCAAAACTCTTTTGAAGCTCTAAACTACAATGAGACTTTTCCCAATATCACAAATAAATACAATAGTATCAACATAATATCAACATACAAACCAAACCTTTTAACCAGAAGAACTAATACCAGAGTGAATAAATCAAATACAGGTAACTCGTTACAAAGATCTTACAGTCAACCTCAACCTACGACAATTCCAAAAATAAGAAGAGAAGAAAAGAAACCTAACAATGAAGTAAGCGACACATACCTTAAGAAAACTAATCAGGGAATAAACAGAAAGCAAATCAACCAAGAGAAACCTGATATTACAATGGAAAACAATGATAATGATACCTGCTATACATCAATATATAATAAAAACAATGATGACAAAATTAAAGATACAAACAAAGACCCAAATATTACATCCCAATCTCTTAGAAGCTACAAGAAACAAATATCTAGTGTACAATGGCCAAACTCGTAAGAAAACATCGATATATAAATTTAGTTTATTTTTAATAAAAACTCTATTCACATCACTAAACCTAATCGGTTAATAAATTTACTAAAATATTAAATCAACAATAATTATATAAACATAAAGAAAAAAAATAAAATAAAATATATAAATAAATCAAACAACAAGACCAAGGTCAGATATAAAAATCAATAATTAATTTACCATTTAATTCGGTCGAAATAGTCGGAATAATTATAACACATAACGAAACTGAGGTAATATGTATTTTATCAATCTATGCTAAACCGAATCATAAACTATCTAATTCAAACTGGTCACAGATAAAACAACAAATAGCTGTTCCTGTTATACTGGCTGGAGATTTCAATGCGACTAATCTTGCTTGGGATATAAACTGTCCAGGTAGTCAGTATGAAGGTAACGAATTGTTAGAATTCATAGAAAACGAAAATCTAAATATTATCAACGATGATAAACCAACTAGAGTAAGCAATCTCAGTACAAGTTACAGTATATTGGATCTCACATTGGTATCTATGACGTTAACACAACAAATTACTTCGTGGCAAGTTCTTTCAGATAGCTTAGGTAGTGATCACTACCCAATTTTTTTCTGTCTGAATATTTAATAATTTAATTAGAATATTTAACGAGGAGAAATTTCCGAAAAGCAGATTGGGAGAAATATAGCCTTGAAATAGAAAGCAGAATTTCAAACCTTAACACAAATGGAATCACAAGTAATCCCCAAGATGTTGAAAACAAATACAACCAATTTAGAGATGTTATTAATGATTCGGCAGACATACATATTCCATCTACCAGATTGTATAATATAACTCCTAATAAAATAAAACCGTCTTGGTGGGACACAGAGTGCAATAAAATGATAGCTCAAAGAAAATTAGCACTAAATATTTTTAATAAAAACATGACAATGGCGAATTATTTAAATTATAAAAAACATCAAGCTAAAACCAGACGATATTTTAGAGCCAGGAAAAAAATAGAATGGCAGGATTTCTGCGAGAATATAAACCCAAACACAACAACCAACATTGTCTGGAATAATATAAGAAAAATTAACAATAAAAGCTATAGTACTAAAAGGATAAGTGATAATGAAAATTTAATAGAAGAATTCATTAATAAAAAATTTCCACAGAACAACAATTTAAATATTACTACCACCACCACCATAAAAGATAATTTCCTAGATAATAACATAAATATAAATGAAGTAAATTTCGCGTTAAATCATAATAAAAACAGTAGCACAGGATTTGATAGAATAAATTACAAAATGATACAAAACCTACCTGACAATGCAACAAATCTTCTTACACAAATATATAATCTGTCATTAAACACTGCTGATATACCATTAGACTGGAAAAAACATATCGTTGTTCCTATATTAAAACCAGGAAAAGATCCAAACAAAGAAGAATCATTCAGACCAATTACTTTACTATCATGTATGGGCAAAACTATGGAATCAAACATCAAAAACAGAGTGGAATGGTATCTCGAACATCATAAAAGATTACCTGAGTTACAATTTGCTTTTAGAAAAACAAGAAGTACGCAGCATAACTAAAACATATTGAATATCGATATTCAAAGAACATATAGTAAAAATCATTATATGATAGCTGCTTTCATTGACATTGAAGCTGCTTAATACAATGTTAATCTTAAAATATTAAAAGAAAAAGTAGAAAACATAGGTATATCTTCCAAAATATCCAACTGGATTATAAACTACTTCCAAAATAGAGAAATAACAGTCAGATACAATAATAAGTTAACTGGTCCTATACTATATAATCACGGAATTCCACAAGGCTCAATATTATCTCCCTTATTATTCAACATATACACAGAAAAGTTAACAACACTATCAGATAACAACACAACAGTACTGATGTATGCAGATGACATAGTTATTTATAGTATGGGCCATACACAAGATATAGCTCAAAACAGATTACAATCAAAATTAAGAAAACTAGATATTTTACTAAAGGAAATCAAATTAAATATATCGTCAGAAAAAAGTAAAATAGTTATATTTACAAGGCATAGAATAAACTGCAGTCCAAAAATAACCATTAGAAATAAAAATATAACTGTTAGTTCAAATACCAAATTTCTGGGTATATTCTTTGATACGAAAAGCACTTGGGCGAAAGAAATTGCACATATTATTAACAAATGTCAAAAAGGCTTAAATTTGATGCGATGTATAGCAGGATACAAATGGGGCGCACACCCAACAACCTTAATAAAAATATATAAAGCTATTGTTAGACCGCATATTGACTATTCTAGTACTATGATTTGCACCGCAAATAACTCAAGATTAAAAAAAATTGAAATTATACAAAACAAATGTTTAAGAATAATATTAGGTGCGATGGTTTCAACACCAATCCAAATCCTCAACTATTAAACTAATATTCCTCCGGTAAATATCAGAATACAACAAATATCAGGCAGTTTCTTTTGTAAAAACAGACATAACCCATGTGGACCCTTAAATACAAGATTATCTAAACTATATGTTCTTTATAATAAACCATATTGGACAACTCATAAAAAACCGGCACTTTTAACTAGTTTTGATAGATATAATAACTTAAACTTAGAGATACATAACACTATACCATTTTTCAAATTGCCATTAAAAATAAGCATGACATCAATACATACAGAAATAAATGTGTTCAAGAAGAATGACAGTAAGGAAATAACTTATCAAAAATATATGGAATATATAACAAAAGATGATATAAACTGGAGTATATGGTTTACAGATGGTTCATTCGAAAAAAACTCTAAATCTGGAGGAATTGGCATTTTCAATTATAATACAGATCAACAGTACAAATACAAACTTAACAACATCACAAATTCTTATAATACAGAAATAACAGCAATAATTACTAGAAATAATACAAAAAACTGACAATAAAAATATATTAATCTTCACTGATTCTCGTAGTGTTTGTTCATCTATAGAAAACAATACATTCAAAAACAATAACAATAACAAAATATGCGTAATTAAAGAATATCTTTTAAAAATAGAAAAAAGTGATATCAATGTTAAACTTATTTGGATTCCTGGACATGTAGGCATTAAAGGAAACGAAATGGCTGACAAACTGGCCAAAGAAGCTTGTGTAGATGGGGAAATAATCGAAATAAATTGGTCAATAAATGATTCCAAAAAAATAATTAAAGAAAATTGTATGGCAGAATGGCAGAATATATATAATGAGAAAAGTCAAAGTACTGGAAAATTTTTTTTTGCAGCGAATCAAAAAATTCCAACAACCACATGGTTTAATGAAAATCATTCACGGAGATATATTTCAACAAATTGTCGAATGAAATCTGGGCATTCTAGATGTCCAGCTCATCTATACAAAATAAATATAAAAGACACACCAAATTGTAGATGTGGAGAAGAAGGTTCTTTGGACCATATAATTCTAGGGTGTCATCTTTTAGCAGCAAAAATTGATAGACTTTTAAATGATTTATGTAATGTAGCACAGTTCCCAG
The DNA here is from genome assembly GCA_963678705.1 of Panorpa germanica. Classification (NCBI taxonomy): domain Eukaryota; kingdom Metazoa; phylum Arthropoda; class Insecta; order Mecoptera; family Panorpidae; genus Panorpa; species Panorpa germanica. Next base: position 50,950 of record CAVMBN010000046.1, read on the forward strand.
TCAACATGTCCTGTTTAATGACAAGTAAAGCAACGGCGGAAATAGTAACAAACTTTGTGATAGAAAATAATATAGAAGTGTAATTTAAGTTAGAATATTTTATTTAGTATGTATTTAATTTTAAGTTTAATTTTTTAAAAGAATCAATTTGTTTGTATTTATTAGAATAATTATAATTTATATGTAAATTTTTATATAATTTTACAAATAAACCTAATTGCAAGAAGGCTGAATAAGCCAAAGCCTCAATAAATAAAAAAAAAAAAAAAACACTCAAAATAAAAATCCAATTCTACTACCGGATGTAATTTGAATATCTAACATATAGAGCACTTTTTGCTAAACTATATGCTTTTTAAATTGCTTCCGCCTCGCTACGTACCAATCTATTCAGAAATTTATTTTCAAAATTAATACTTATCCTACATCCATTATAATAATATCCTATATACTAAATTTCAACCTTATATGCACATTATTTTCAAGAAGTTAAATTAAAAATAAATATATATAAATGCTTGTCAAATTATATTTTTACCCATTTCACTCTAAACCTACCAATTACATCAATTACATTCTGTAATGAACAATACCAAGCGCCACGCTCCTAATCGCTCCTTAGCAGTGTGGCTCCTATCGTTTCCATTCTGGCACTTTTAATTTAATCTTACTGCACCGTCGATCTTATATTCACCACCACGATTCATGATCTGCAACGTCCCTAACTCATATAGTTGCTCTCCTCCATTACCCCTGCTTCGAGGATCTCGGGATTTTTTTTTACCCCAGCGCCTCATCCTTCTCGCCCCCCCAATATACTATACTCAAACTTCAATACTCCAAAAATTCATTCAAGTAATTATTACTGAACTATAAACTAAGAGACGAAACAGTGGGCGAGAGCATTGATGCTTGACGCCGACTGCTGTGTCTTCGGGTTCGATCCCCGAACCAGATATATATTTTCTGGGTTTGGTTATTATGAACTTATATTGATTATGGTCATACATAATCGTACATTTATTAGGCAGTGGTGTAGCCCACATATATGAGGCCACGACACCATAAATACTGCCAACATTGAAGGAGGTCGTCAGTGATAGGACTTAGCATCGGAAATAGGCCGACGTTAAATAAAAAAAAAAAAAAAAAAAAAAAAAAATATAAACTAAGATACTAAATTTCATATTTATATTTAGAATATAATATTAGTCTTCTCATTTACCCCCGTCGCAGAAGTAAAATTGTCAAATTTTAATCAAAGTAATCTATTTTTCTCGTACTCAATATTTTCTCTAGCTATTTTAAATCACCATTTATAGAGAACCCCACAAATTGAATTTAAAAATTGTAGGTCTGGCAAAGCATAAACTTCTCGAATATTTACAAATTTTGCACCGCTACTGAAATATGAATAATTAGAGTCTCTTACTTATATAATACTTAGTCTTAATTTTATTTTTTCCACATTTGGGACTATTACCCACCTTTTTCCTCCATCGCTTGCCATCCGGATCCGTAGTGTTTTGCCTCCAGACGCAACCCCTATCAATTCAGTTCTATAATAAATGTAATTTTTTTTAAATATTTATTTTTAGTGCATCAACTTTAAAAAGTTATTAGCACTAGAAAAAAAAGTATACACATATAAACATTTGCTATACAGAATTCATAACTTATTATTTACAAATAATAAACATACAATAATAAAGAGATTGAACTCTGCCTTCAAACGCACCATATATCATTCCAATTCTGCTACTGAATGTATTTTGAATAGAGAACTATTTTACTTCTATTTAATATTCAACATGCAAAATATCATATATCAATATCAAATATCGGTTTATCACCTCCTACCCTAATGTTACACTTAGGTAATGTAATTTTTTTAATTTTCGTTATTAATATATCAATCTGTATCTGCATACTAAATTTTAGTTTTGTATTTATATTATAGCATTATTGCTAAAAATAATTTCCGCCACTAAACTAAATTTGTCAAAGTATCAATTTTGGTTGTACCCAAGACACATATACTAAATTATAGCCTTTCATCCCCATATATTTGATATTTCTGGTTTTTCGTTCCCGGCACCCACCCTCACTTGAAATTTGCTGTTTTCTATAGTTTGTCTTTATTGACCATTTACCAACGTCTCTAATTTTAACGTTCTAAATCTGTTGACATTGTCCCCAAAAATTCGCGCCGATATTGAAAAAAAATGTTGGTGTTCCAATTATTAGCAAATACACACTCAGTGCATACCCTAAGTTTCAATATTCTTTATTTAATATTTCTGGCTTTTACCGTGTCATATCCCGCTGCCACTAGAAATTTGGAATTTTTAATACTTATTTATTAATTACTGTCTACAGCGAGCCATCATACTAAATTTCAACGTTGAATCTCTATTTTAACATTACCCCTAAAAAGTCGCGCCGGTACTGAATAAAATATGTGGTGTTCCAATTATTGGCAAATATTTACAATTAGTGTACCTATATATACACGGTGTCCAGAAAGGGTATCGGGTATTTGTAAGTTCAATGAAACAAAAATTATTTGTATGCAATAAAAAAGTTTATTGTTTATTATTAGCATATGAATTGGAGAATTATTTGGAAAAGATGACGTTATCCAAATGATGACCGTTACGTTGCTAGCACTCTTCTAAACGGAAACGAAGATTGGCGATAACACGTTGACACATAGCTATCGATATTGCTGCCATTTCTGACCTGATGTTTTGCTTTAACTGGGTTAGATTCGTCGGATTGTTTTGATAAACCTTACTTTTAAGGTATCCCCATGCAAAATAGTCAAGCGGGCTAAGGTCGGGGCTTCTGGGAGGCCAGTTGATGTTACCCCTTCGCGAAATGACTTTATTAGGGAATAACTCGTTAACAACTTCCATTGAGTTATTTGAGGTATGGCAAGTGGCCCCATCTTGCTGGAACCACGTTCTTGAGTTGAAACCTGCAAACTCCTGCAACTCTGGGACCAAAAAATTTCGCAACATATCGCAATACCGGTCACTATTCACATTAATTGCTCAACCTCGTTGATCTTCATGAAAATAAGGACCAATTATGCCTTTAGCAGACATAGCGGCCCAAACAACGACCTTCGGGCTATGCAGGGGTCGTTCATGCTTTCGTCTCGGATTCTCCACTGCCCAGTACCGACAATTCTGCTTATTAACATGACCATTCAGGTGAAAATTTGCTTCGTCACTGAACAGTATGTTGTTAAAGTTGTTAAATCGCTGCAGCACTTCGTTCGCAAAATTCAGTCGATTAGCATAGTCCGTATCCTTTAATTCTTGAACCAATTGAATTTTATAGGCTTTTAAATGTAAGTCTTTCTTTAAAATGTAATGTAAAGACGATTTTTTGATGTTCAACGCTTGGCTTCGCTTTCGGATGGATACAGACGGATTTTGACGAACCGACGCCTCAACTTCTTCAATTGTTTTTTCATCGCGAACTGAACGAGGACGACCCGAGTTTTGAATTTTAACTGACGCACCTGCATTCTCGAATATCCTGATCCATTTCCTAATGCTATCGTCACTTGGCGCGTGGCGTGTACGATATTCCGCACGATAGAGACGTTGAGCAGTCACTATTGAATCACCATAACGATAATACGCTCGTACGCAAAATGCGCGATGCATCCCCGAGTACTGTTTCATCGTGACTAAAACTCCACAGAATGGCGGACGCCACGAACCCCTCCCCGCACCGTTTAGACGCCCCGTTTCGAATATGGCGCGAAAACAAATACCCGATACCCTTTCTGGACACCGTGTATATCCAATATATCAAGTTAAAATTGTCTTTATTCAAAATTTCTAGATTTTACGGTTTCAACTTCCGGCGCCACGATAAAATTAGGGTTTCCTATTTTATTTTTATTAGTTACTGTCAAAAGGGAGCTTACATAACAAATTAAAATATTCTAACTCTATTGCTCCCAGAAATTCGCGCCGCTACTTAATTCCAAATTTGGTGTAAAATTATTGGCGATGATGCACAATTAGTGTCCCAAGAAAACATTTTCTTTATTCAATATTTTTCGATTTTAGTGTTTCTGTATATTTCAGTATATTCTGCCTAAAATATTAAAGTGTCTGACAATGAATTAATTCAAGTATGCCAATATCAAATGGCATAATTTGTGGACGAAAATGTCTTTGTTTTGTTAAAAATTGTTTGCCAATGCCTAAACACGTTTTCGTGAAAATTGTCCAGTTGAAATACACAAACTTATTGTAGAAAGGTAATATGGGCAACAAAATTTGAAATATCCCAATAATACAAGATATTGTATTATTGAAATGCTACCAAAATCATCACCATGTTGCAGATAATTTTCCATTTGTGTATGTAGAGTTTATAGCAGTGATTTAAAAGAAAAATATATAAACGTTGCCATAGATCCAGGAACACTACTACAATCAGTGTAGGAATTTGTGAAACTTGCTTCTACACAAAAACAAAAATAATACGCAGACATCCAAAACTCGTCGATATACTCTTTATTTAAATAAGATGAGTAACCTACGATTGCCGTTTATATATATATATACTAGCTGGTCCGGCAAACGTTGTTTTGCCATTAAAGTTATTTCTAGGAAAAATTTTCTTCTTAGAAATATTTTATTGAATAATTATAGACATAATATTAAAATAATAAAAATTAATCTCTCAACGCAATGGAGTGTACAATATTTTTGGTTAGTCCGTCTTTAGCGAATACAAACAAACTGGATGGTTTGCCCACGCGAGAACATGCCACATATAGTTGTCCGTGGGAAAGGCATGGTGTACCAAAATCTAAGCCACAAACAGACATCGTTTGGCCTTGTGACTTATGGATCGTCATTGCGAATGCCAATCTAATTGGAAATTGAATGCGTTTGAATTCAATTGGCACATCTGTAGGAATCATAGGGATTCGTGGCAGTACTACATTTTCGCCTCGGAACTGGCCATTCAAAATGGTGGCTTCGATATTGTTTTTCATTAATTTTTTAATGACTAATCGTGTGCCATTGCAAAATCGTGGTGGGTTCAAATTACGAAGCAAAATAACCGGAGATATATCCTTCAATTGTAAATAGTGCGGTGGCATGCCCGGCATATCCAATGAATTCAAAAACTCAATTGGATAATTCACAGATTCGTTGGCATCGCAAACAGTATCGATAGATTTGTATGACACTAAGTGACCTGGCAACAACAGTTGTATCTTAGAATTTAATCCATTGACGTCCACATTTTTTGCTGCCAAAATCGCTCTTTCTGCCAGCCACTCAAGATTTTTGTATTTTGTGTGTACATCGGAAAATACATTGTAGATGAGAGTATTTTGTGAGTTGATGACTGTGCAGAAATCCGTCGGTAATTTTATGCATCCAGTATTTTCATGTACAGCAACTTTTCCATTGCCAATATCTAACAGTTGTTTTCAGAAAGTTTCGGCAGATGGATCTTGAAGCAAATGAACGCGCATGTTCACTGTCAGTTGTACTTTTTCAACATTACGCCACATTCGTGATGATTTTGAGCAAGCGTTGATTTCATCAGCAAGTTATCTGACGACACAATTCTCTCTCTCTTCAACAACTAAATATATTATTATCTAAGTAACCAGATAATTTATAAAATCACATTGACTAAAATCAATTTTGTTTTAACAATTAATTAATTCATTTGTTCAAGTACTTTAGTTATACTCCAGCGAGGAGATAATCTTTGTAATATAAAATATATATTTATAGAGAAACTTTATTTATCAATATAAATAAAGTATATAATATTTTAAATATTGTTATTTACTTAGCAATAACATAACTGGCGCAGTCGTCGTCTAGCGGCAGAGATAAAACCAAAGCATCGTGACAGAAAAGAACAAATCTACTTACCCCAGGGAAGAAGATTCGAAAATTTAATAAAATTAAAAATAAGCTGTGTAAAATATAGTGAAGTGAACTGATAACTAAGGACCAAGGACAAAGGACTACAAGAAGATTAAAGGTTCATCTATTAATATATGGTAGATCAATTGAATTACCTTTTTACACAATTGAATATAAATAAAAAAGAAAAAATGACAACGTCAACTAATAATAATTTCCAACAATATTTGGGAATGATAAAAGAGTATGATGGTAGATCCGAAGGCTTACCGGACTACATCAGAACAAGCGAATTGTTACTAGGACAATTTTTCAATAAAAATAAATTAGATTGCTTCGACAACGTCGCTTTAATAGAAGCGATTCGGGCAAAATTAACTGGAAAAGCTGCCTCACTAATAGAAGGAAGGGACATACAGAGCTGGGCAGAAATTAAAATGACATTGACACAAGCATTTTGCGACCCTAGAGATGAGATGTCATTACTGTGAGAACTGATGGAAATAAGGCAGAGGAATGAAACATTCCTTGAATTCTACGAAAAATGTAGAAAATTGAGAGCATTATTATATGCTTATCAAAAATGCAATGGAGCAATAGAAGAAAGGAATATGAAGACAAAAATGTACGACGAAGTGGCTCTAAAATCTTTTAAAGCAGGCTTAAGGGAACCTTTTGGATCATTCTTGAGAACCAGAGCACCCACTACACTGGAACAAGCAATCTCTATTGTAACAGAAGAACAGAACGACAGGAATTGGCAAAGGCGAGAAAATACGAATAATAAACTGGTACAACAACCAGTCAGAATGACACAAAGAACATTCAACTATCCTAAACAATCGGAAAAATTTAATATTTCCCACACATCCGATTTTAATGATAATCAATCACGGAGACAGAGCAATTTTCACCACCCCATCAATAAAATTGGCGAGCACCAAATACAATGGTCTCCAAACAAAGCAACTTATGGAATAGATACCCTAATGAACCTATTAAGAAGCAGTGGACACCTATGGATACTACATCAGTAATTAATTCACAGATTGGAAGCAGAGAAAATATAACAAATAATAATATAACATCAAGTAATTTCCTACCCTATATAATTGATAGCAAACTAAACATAAAATTACTTATAGACACCGGATCATCCAAAACCATAATTAACCCCAATTTGATATACAGAAATTTACCCCAATGTATTTCTGAAGAAGCTTTTTGTATTCAGACGGCCCATGGTACCACATACCATAATAAAGTGGCTCACATCCCCATATTTCCAATATTTAAGAGTCAAGACATTTGTAAAGTCTTTTTGTTTAAATGTAGTGATAAATATGATGGATTACTAGGAATGGATTTGTTGACAAAACTTGGAGCTAATATTAACTTCAATAAAAAGATGTTAACCATTAATGATACCGTGATACCGATATACTTTCAGAATTCCATTAAATTTCAACTATATAATACTGAAATCAAAGTACAGAGTGAAAACACTACAGATGAAATTTGGAATACAGAAGTAAACGAAAAAGATGTTAAAACATTTATTAAAATAAAAACCGATGAAAATTCAATTGTTGAAGTAAACTTCAAACAAGACACAGAAGATGAGAACATGCAAGATTTCAAAGTAGAAAATCTGCAAAATGTCAAACAAGAAATCAAGCAAGTAGCAGAAAAGCAAACTATACAAGATATTGAAATAGAGAAACAACAAAACATGAAACAAGAAGAACCAGGAAAACAAAATATGCAATATTCCGAGGTAGAAAAGTCATACAGTATAAAGCAAGAAAAAGCAGAAAATAAGAAAATTTAAAGATTTAAAATAGAACGAAAAATTGAAAAGGAAAACAAAACTAAGTGCTTACCAGAAAAGCTAGAAGATTCAGAAAAAGAGGCACACACTATGTGGATAAATGTTTACATAAAAGAAAAATACTATGATAAGCCAACATATGAACAAAATGATATAAGTATAACAATTTTCAACAAACCAGAGGAAAATATGATTGAAGAAATAATCAGAAAAAAATACTATTGAGACTATATAAACAAACACATTCAAGAAGTATACATTAGAAGAAATGATAGAAGAGGGAAGATAACGAATCCACAAATAGGACCACATAAAAGAAAAACCAATACAAATACTATTGCTACAGGACCCTTATCAGGAAACAGAAGTGACGACTACATCTAGAAAAATCGAGACACCTTCACAAGATTTCTCTATTTTTCTCTCTAAGGATGGAGGAGTTATCTGACGACACAATTCTCTCTCTCTTCAACAACTAAATATATTATTATCTAAGTAACCAGATAATTTATAAAATCACATTGACTAAAATCAATTTTGTTTTTACAATTAATTAATTCATTTGTTCAAGTACTTTAGTTATACTCCATCGAGGAGATAATCTTTGTAATATAAAATATATAATTATAGAGAAACTTTATTTATTAATATAAATAAAGTATATAATATTTTAAATATTGTTATTTACTTAGCAATAACATAACAAGCGTGCTGAAATCACGTGGACGGAGTAACAGAGTGCCGCCAAATAGTTTGTCGTTGTTTTTTATATCTTTCAATGTCCTATTTAATGCCTCAAGAAAATGTTTTTGTGCCATAGTGCATTCTTTCCAAATAATAATTTTATACTGTTTCATCACTGTCGCCATGGACGATTGTTTTTTTATGCTGCACACTGCATCTGGGTTATTTTGTATGTTTAATGGCAGCTTAAATGCTGAATGAGCTGCCATTAAAGGGAGCTTCTGGCTCCATCTAATAAAGTTGCTGCAATTCCAGATGATGCAACGGCCAATGCGATGCCATTTTTTGATCGTATCTCAGCAAGAAGTAGCGAAATAAGGAATGTTTTGCCAGTTCCACTTGGTGCATCAAAAAAAAAGAATCCCCCTTGCCCTGCCGAAACTGCCAGCATAATGCGGTCGTAAATTGCTTTTTGTTCATCATTTAGTAGTGGAAAATTGCAAGTAACAGTCGCTGCCAATTCGACAGTATCATACTGCAGTTCACGATTTATATCTGTGCTAATTAAATCAGATGCACTTCGATTTTGTGAACTCATACCGAAATGACTGATTGGTAAATTCGCAATGACAATGCAATGATCCTCAATAGCAATCAATGCTTCATTGTACATTGCGTCACTGAATGATATCGTTAGATCGTTGCACCTTGTACGATGTCGATATAATATATCATCAGTCATCGAATCTTTGTCATTATCCCACAACATTTGTGCTCGGGCCGGGAAACATGTCGTCAGTACTATAGCAAACAGTAGGCGAATTTGTGTTTCTGTGCAGTTTAATGCTGCTTTAGCAAGCATATTGTTCCAATGATTGTCGTCTTCTAGCAAGACTAGTGCAAGACATGCATCTTTATACGTTGGATACTGTTGTTCATTTACTTTACGTATATTTTGAAATGACAATGGTCCGGTGACATTAACCAAGCACTCAGTCTGCCTTGGATTGACTGTATATACACGACCCAAATTATTTGATTTAAATAAACCGGGGCATGCATCAACTGGTGTGCCTTGCTTGTGGGGCATCCATTTTTTCGATTGATCCCATGTAAAATAGCGTGGTACTTCTGAATAGAGCAGTGTTTTTTGCGAAGGCACCAAAAGCATCCGCACGATTACACAATTCAAAAAATTCGGTGAGCGTTGTTTTTGGTGGATTTATAGCACGATCAAGCGTTGTTTCGTTCGTGAAAAATACGCGCTGGCCGTTTTCGAGATGCACAGCTAAATGGATAACTGCTATATCTCGTTCATGAATTGGGAAACCGAAGACACGACAGGCAGCTTCATTAAAGCTGATATACCGGCCAATTTGGTAAATCGTTATTTCATCATTTTTATTTATTGGAGGAGCATTTACATTAGTATGTTCAATTCTAAATGCAGCCATATCACTGCCTTTATTCACATACTTGCAAATATATTTGATGCTCTTCACTGAACTGCAGAACTCAACATTAATATGAGCATTGAATGTTCTACTCAGCAGAGGTGAATATGGTACTACCCAACGATTGTCAATGTCAATGTCTGTGTTATTAATATTTTTAATGAATGATTGTCCGCTATTATCGGTATTTCTTCGACGATATATTGGATATCCATCAACATGTGTGACCGTATCGTTGGTGAAATCTTTAGGGAAACGCTTTGTACATTTTCCGTCTACCATGCAAGGCGATGAACGATTCAGATCTCTGCATGGACCATGAATCATATTTGTAGTAACAATATCAAACAGTAATTGATCAGTAGACGGATCTGGAATTTCTGCAGAAATTAAACTATCGATGTCTTCAGGTCGTATTTTGTCGATGAACCAAATCAAAATGTGAGCATGAGGTAATCCTCGCTTTTGTGTGTAGGGCCAAATACATGTAATTTTGTAATGAAGCTGATTAGACTTTAATGTTTGTTTAAAAACACGTGCTGTAATGTCATGACGAAGTATTGCATTTTGTCCTGGTAATAGCAATGATGTAATTTCTGGCCATTTTGGATTACATGTAGAAGTAATAAAAAAACACGGCCGTCCATATGCGCGCACGAAAGTCATAGCATCCTGTATGTATTCTTGCATGTGACGTGGACTACCTATGTACGATGATAGTAGAATGACAGAGTTACCAATTTCGGCAGTATCAGCGTTGTTCGCAATAGCATCTCGCAGGTGAATATATTCTTCCGCACGCAGCTTCTGTTGGTTATGTCGCAAGTATTGTAGTCGTTCACTCTCTATCTTCACGTACATGTCCACCATGAATTGTTGGCAAAGCTCACGACACTATTTATACTCAGTGAGAACTCAAAACTCTTTTGAAGCTCTAAACTACAATGAGACTTTTCCCAATATCACAAATAAATACAATAGTATCAACATAATATCAACATACAAACCAAACCTTTTAACCAGAAGAACTAATACCAGAGTGAATAAATCAAATACAGGTAACTCGTTACAAAGATCTTACAGTCAACCTCAACCTACGACAATTCCAAAAATAAGAAGAGAAGAAAAGAAACCTAACAATGAAGTAAGCGACACATACCTTAAGAAAACTAATCAGGGAATAAACAGAAAGCAAATCAACCAAGAGAAACCTGATATTACAATGGAAAACAATGATAATGATACCTGCTATACATCAATATATAATAAAAACAATGATGACAAAATTAAAGATACAAACAAAGACCCAAATATTACATCCCAATCTCTTAGAAGCTACAAGAAACAAATATCTAGTGTACAATGGCCAAACTCGTAAGAAAACATCGATATATAAATTTAGTTTATTTTTAATAAAAACTCTATTCACATCACTAAACCTAATCGGTTAATAAATTTACTAAAATATTAAATCAACAATAATTATATAAACATAAAGAAAAAAAATAAAATAAAATATATAAATAAATCAAACAACAAGACCAAGGTCAGATATAAAAATCAATAATTAATTTACCATTTAATTCGGTCGAAATAGTCGGAATAATTATAACACATAACGAAACTGAGGTAATATGTATTTTATCAATCTATGCTAAACCGAATCATAAACTATCTAATTCAAACTGGTCACAGATAAAACAACAAATAGCTGTTCCTGTTATACTGGCTGGAGATTTCAATGCGACTAATCTTGCTTGGGATATAAACTGTCCAGGTAGTCAGTATGAAGGTAACGAATTGTTAGAATTCATAGAAAACGAAAATCTAAATATTATCAACGATGATAAACCAACTAGAGTAAGCAATCTCAGTACAAGTTACAGTATATTGGATCTCACATTGGTATCTATGACGTTAACACAACAAATTACTTCGTGGCAAGTTCTTTCAGATAGCTTAGGTAGTGATCACTACCCAATTTTTTTCTGTCTGAATGACAATAATAAAGACCGTTACCGTACATCAGAATATTTAACGAGGAGAAATTTCCGAAAAGCAGATTGGGAGAAATATAGCCTTGAAATAGAAAGCAGAATTTCAAACCTTAACACAAATGGAATCACAAGTAATCCCCAAGATGTTGAAAACAAATACAACCAATTTAGAGATGTTATTAATGATTCGGCAGACATACATATTCCATCTACCAGATTGTATAATATAACTCCTAATAAAATAAAACCGTCTTGGTGGGACACAGAGTGCAATAAAATGATAGCTCAAAGAAAATTAGCACTAAATATTTTTAATAAAAACATGACAATGGCGAATTATTTAAATTATAAAAAACATTAAGCTAAAACCAGACGATATTTTAGAGCCAGGAAAAAAATAGAATGGCAGGATTTCTGCGAGAATATAAACCCAAACACAACAACCAACATTGTCTGGAATAATATAAGAAAAATTAACAATAAAAGCTATAGTACTAAAAGGATAAGTGATAATGAAAATTTAATAGAAGAATTCATTAATAAAAAATTTCCACAGAACAACAATTTAAATATTACTACCACCACCACCATAAAAGATAATTTCCTAGATAATAACATAAATATAAATGAAGTAAATTTCGCGTTAAATCATAATAAAAACAGTAGCACAGGATTTGATAGAATAAATTACAAAATGATACAAAACCTACCTGACAATGCAATAAATCTTCTTACACAAATATATAATCTGTCATTAAACACTGCTGATATACCATTAGACTGGAAAAAACATATCGTTGTTCCTATATTAAAACCAGGAAAAGATCCAAACAAAGAAGAATCATTCAGACCAATTACTTTACTATCATGTATGGGCAAAACTATGGAATCAAACATCAAAAACAGAGTGGAATGGTATCTCGAACATCATAAAAGATTACCTGAGTTACAATTTGCTTTTAGAAAAACAAGAAGTACGCAGCATAACTAAAACATATTGAATATCGATATTCAAAGAACATATAGTAAAAATCATTATATGATAGCTGCTTTCATTGACATTGAAGCTGCTTAATACAATGTTAATCTTAAAATATTAAAAGAAAAAGTAGAAAACATAGGTATATCTTCCAAAATATCCAACTGGATTATAAACTACTTCCAAAATAGAGAAATAACAGTCAGATACAATAATAAGTTAACTGGTCCTATACTATATAATCACGGAATTCCACAAGGCTCAATATTATCTCCCTTATTATTCAACATATACACAGAAAAGTTAACAACACTATCAGATAACAACACAACAGTACTGATGTATGCAGATGACATAGTTATTTATAGTATGGGCCATACACAAGATATAGCTCAAAACAGATTACAATCAAAATTAAGAAAACTAGATATTTTACTAAAGGAAATCAAATTAAATATATCGTCAGAAAAAAGTAAAATAGTTATATTTACAAGGCATAGAATAAACTGCAGTCCAAAAATAACCATTAGAAATAAAAATATAACTGTTAGTTCAAATACCAAATTTCTGGGTATATTCTTTGATACGAAAAGCACTTGGGCGAAAGAAATTGCACATATTATTAACAAATGTCAAAAAGGCTTAAATTTGATGCGATGTATAGCAGGATACAAATGGGGCGCACACCCAACAACCTTAATAAAAATATATAAAGCTATTGTTAGACCGCATATTGACTATTCTAGTACTATGATTTGCACCGCAAATAACTCAAGATTAAAAAAAATTGAAATTATACAAAACAAATGTTTAAGAATAATATTAGGTGCGATGGTTTCAACACCAATCCAAATCCTCAACTATTAAACTAATATTCCTCCGGTAAATATCAGAATACAACAAATATCAGGCAGTTTCTTTTGTAAAAACAGACATAACCCATGTGGACCCTTAAATACAAGATTATCTAAACTATATGTTCTTTATAATAAACCATATTGGACAACTCATAAAAAACCGGCACTTTTAACTAGTTTTGATAGATATAATAACTTAAACTTAGAGATACATAACACTATACCATTTTTCAAATTGCCATTAAAAATAAGCATGACATCAATACATACAGAAATAAATTTGTTCAAGAAGAATGACAGTAAGGAAATAACTTATCAAAAATATATGGAATATATAACAAAAGATGATATAAACTGGAGTATATGGTTTACAGATGGTTCATTCGAAAAAAACTCTAAATCTGGAGGAATTGGCATTTTCAATTATAATACAGATCAACAGTACAAATACAAACTTAACAACATCACAAATTCTTATAATACAGAAATAACAGCAATAATTACTAGAAATAATACAAAAAACTGACAATAAAAATATATTAATCTTCACTGATTCTCGTAGTGTTTGTTCATCTATAGAAAACAATACATTCAAAAACAATAACAATAACAAAATATGCGTAATTAAAGAATATCTTTTAAAAATAGAAAAAAGTGATATCAATGTTAAACTTATTTGGATTCCTGGACATGTAGGCATTAAAGGAAACGAAATGGCTGACAAACTGGCCAAAGAAGCTTGTGTAGATGGGGAAATAATCGAAATAAATTGGTCAATAAATGATTCCAAAAAAATAATTAAAGAAAATTGTATGGCAGAATGGCAGAATATATATAATGAGAAAAGTCAAAGTACTGGAAAATTTTTTTTTGCAGCGAATCAAAAAATTCCAACAACCACATGGTTTAATGAAAATCATTCACGGAGATATATTTCAACAAATTGTCGAATGAAATCTGGGCATTCTAGATGTCCAGCTCATCTATACAAAATAAATATAAAAGACACACCAAATTGTAGATGTGGAGAAGAAGGTTCTTTGGACCATATAATTCTAGGGTGTCATCTTTTAGCAGCAAAAATTGATAGACTTTTAAATGATTTATGTAATGTAGCACAGTTCCCAGTCAACATGTCCTGTTTAATGACAAGTAAAGCAACGGCGGAAATAGTAACAAACTTTGTGATAGAAAATAATATAGAAGTGTAATTTAAGTTAGAATATTTTATTTAGTATGTATTTAATTTTGAATTTAATTTTTTAAAAGAATCAATTTGTTTGTATTTATTAGAATAATTATAATTTATATGTAAATTTTTATATAATTTTACAAATAAACCTAATTGCAAGAAGGCTGAATAAGCCAAAGCCTCAATAAATAAAAAAAAAAAAAAAAACACTCAAAATAAAAATCCAATTCTACTACCGGATGTAATTTGAATATCTAACATATAGAGCACTTTTTGCTAAACTATATGCTTTTTAAATTGCTTCCGCCTCGCTACGTACCAATCTATTCAGAAATTTATTTTCAAAATTAATACTTATCCTACATCCATTATAATAATATCCTATATACTAAATTTCAACCTTATATGCACATTATTTTCAAGAAGTTAAATTAAAAATAAATATATATAAATGCTTGTCAAATTATATTTTTACCCATTTCACTCTAAACCTACCAATTACATCAATTACATTCTGTAATGAACAATACCAAGCGCCACGCTCCTAATCGCTCCTTAGCAGTGTGGCTCCTATCGTTTCCATTCTGGCACTTTTAATTTAATCTTACTGCACCGTCGATCTTATATTCACCACCACGATTCATGATCTGCAACGTCCCTAACTCATATAGTTGCTCTCCTCCATTACTTCTGCTTCGAGGATCTCGGGATTTTTTTTTACCCCGGCGCCTCATCCTTCTCGCCCCCCCAATATACTATACTCAAACTTCAATACTCCAAAAATTCATTCAAGTAATTATTACTGAACTATAAACTAAGAGACGAAACAGTGGGCGAGAGCATTGATGCTTGACGCCGACTGCTGTGTCTTCGGGTTCGATCCCCGAACCAGATATATATTTTCTGGGTTTGGTTATTATGAACTTATATTGATTATGGTCATACATAATCGTACATTTATTAGGCAGTGGTGTAGCCCACATATATGAGGCCACGACACCATAAATACTGCCAACATTGAAGGAGGTCGTCAGTGATAGGACTCAGCATCGGAAATAGGCCGACGTTAAATAAAAAAAAAAAAAAAAAAAAAAAAAAAATATAAACTAAGATACTAAATTTCATATTTATATTTAGAATATAATATTAGTCTTCTCATTTACCCCCGTCGCAGAAGTAAAATTGTCAAATTTTAATCAAAGTAATCTATTTTTCTCGTACTCAATATTTTCTCTAGCTATTTTAAATCACCATTTATAGAGAACCCCACAAATTGAATTTAAAAATTGTAGGTCTGGCAAAGCATAAACTTCTCGAATATTTACAAATTTTGCACCGCTACTGAAATATGAATAATTAGAGTCTCTTACTTATATAATACTTAGTCTTAATTTTATTTTTTCCACATTTGGGACTATTACCCACCTTTTTCCTCCATCGCTTGCCATCCGGATCCGTAGTGTTTTGCCTCCAGACGCAACCCCTATCAATTCAGTTCTATAATAAATGTAATTTTTTTTAAATATTTATTTTTAGTGCATCAACTTTAAAAAGTTATTAGCACTAGAAAAAAAAGTATACACATATAAACATTTGCTATACAGAATTCATAACTTATTATTTACAAATAATAAACATACAATAATAAAGAGATTGAACTCTGCCTTCAAACGCACCATATATCATTCCAATTCTGCTACTGAATGTATTTTGAATAGAGAACTATTTTACTTCTATTTAATATTCAACATGCAAAATATCATATATCAATATCAAATATCGGTTTATCACCTCCTACCCTAATGTTACACTTAGGTAATGTAATTTTTTTAATTTTCGTTATTAATATATCAATCTGTATCTGCATACTAAATTTTAGTTTTGTATTTATATTATAGCATTATTGCTAAAAATAATTTCCGCCACTAAACTAAATTTGTCAAAGTATCAATTTTGGTTGTACCCAAGACACATATACTAAATTATAGCCTTTCATCCCCATATATTTGATATTTCTGGTTTTTCGTTCCCGGCACCCACCCTCACTTGAAATTTGCTGTTTTCTATAGTTTGTCTTTATTGACCATTTACCAACGTCTCTAATTTTAACGTTCTAAATCTGTTGACATTGTCCCCAAAAATTCGCGCCGATATTGAATAAAAATGTTGGTGTTCCAATTATTAGCAAATACGCACCATTTGTGTCTCAGTGCATACCCTAAGTTTCAATATTCTTTATTTAATATTTCTGGCTTTTACCGTGTCATATCCCGCTGCCACTAGAAATTTGGAATTTTTAATACTTATTTATTAATTACTGTCTACAGCGAGCCATCATACTAAATTTCAACGTTGAATCTCTATTTTAACATTACCCCTAAAAAGTCGCGCCGGTACTGAATAAAATATGTGGTGTTCCAATTATTGGCAAATATTTACAATTAGTGTACCTATATATACACGGTGTCCAGAAAGGGTATCGGGTATTTGTAAGTTCAATGAAACAAAAATTATTTGTATGCAATAAAAAAGTTTATTGTTTATTATTAGCATATGAATTGGAGAATTATTTGGAAAAGATGACGTTATCCAAATGATGACCGTTACGTTGCTAGCACTCTTCTAAACGGAAACGAAGATTGGCGATAACACGTTGACACATAGCTATCGATATTGCTGCCATTTCTGACCTGATGTTTTGCTTTAACTGGGTTAGATTCGTCGGATTGTTTTGATAAACCTTACTTTTAAGGTATCCCCATGCAAAATAGTCAAGCGGGCTAAGGTCGGGGCTTCTGGGAGGCCAGTTGATGTTACCCCTTCGCGAAATGACTTTATTAGGGAATAACTCGTTAACAACTTCCATTGAGTTATTTGAGGTATGGCAAGTGGCCCCATCTTGCTGGAACCACGTTCTTGAGTTGAAACCTGCAAACTCCTGCAACTCTGGGACCAAAAAATTTCGCAACATATCGCAATACCGGTCACTATTCACATTAATTGCTCAACCTCGTTGATCTTCATGAAAATAAGGACCAATTATGCCTTTAGCAGACATAGCGGCCCAAACAACGACCTTCGGGCTATGCAGGGGTCGTTCATGCTTTCGTCTCGGATTCTTCACTGCCCAGTACCGACAATTCTGCTTATTAACATGACCATTCAGGTGAAAATTTGCTTCGTCACTGAACAGTATGTTGTTAAAGTTGTTAAATCGCTGCAGCACTTCGTTCGCAAAATTCAGTCGATTAGCATAGTCCGTATCCTTTAATTCTTGAACCAATTGAATTTTATAGGCTTTTAAATGTAAGTCTTTCTTTAAAATGTAATGTAAAGACGATTTTTTGATGTTCAACGCTTGGCTTCGCTTTCGGATGGATACAGACGGATTTTGACGAACCGACGCCTCAACTTCTTCAATTGTTTTTTTATCGCGAACTGAACGAGGACGACCCGAGTTTTGAATTTTAACTGACGCACCTGCATTCTCGAATATCCTGATCCATTTCCTAATGCTATCGTCACTTGGCGCGTGGCGTGTACGATATTCCGCACGATAGAGACGTTGAGCAGTCACTATTGAATCACCATAACGATAATACGCTCGTACGCAAAATGCGCGATGCATCCCCGAGTACTGTTTCATCGTGACTAAAACTCCACAGAATGGCGGACGCCACGAACCCCTCCCCGCACCGTTTAGACGCCCCGTTTCGAATATGGCGCGAAAACAAATACCCGATACCCTTTCTGGACACCGTGTATATCCAATATATCAAGTTAAAATTGTCTTTATTCAAAATTTCTAGATTTTACGGTTTCAACTTCCGGCGCCACGATAAAATTAGGGTTTCCTATTTTATTTTTATTAGTTACTGTCAAAAGGGAGCTTACATAACAAATTAAAATATTCTAACTCTATTGCTCCCAGAAATTCGCGCCGCTACTTAATTCCAAATTTGGTGTAAAATTATTGGCGATGATGCACAATTAGTGTCCCAAGAAAACATTTTCTTTATTCAATATTTTTCGATTTTAGTGTTTCTGTATATTTCAGTATATTCTGCCTAAAATATTAAAGTGTCTGACAATGAATTAATTCAAGTATGCCAATATCAAATGGCATAATTTGTGGACGAAAATGTCTTTGTTTTGTTAAAAATTGTTTGCCAATGCCTAAACACGTTTTCGTGAAAATTGTCCAGTTGAAATACACAAACTTATTGTAGAAAGGTAATATGGGCAACAAAATTTGAAATATCCCAATAATACAAGATATTGTATTATTGAAATGCTACCAAAATCATCACCATGTTGCAGATAATTTTCCATTTGTGTATGTAGAGTTTATAGCAGTGATTTAAAAGAAAAATATATAAACGTTGCCATAGATCCAGGAACACTACTACAAACAGTGTAGGAATTTGTGAAACTTGCTTCTACACAAAAACAAAAATAATACGCAGACATCCAAAACTCGTCGATATACTCTTTATTTAAATAAGATGAGTAACCTACGATTGCCGTTTATATATATATATACTAGCTGGTCCGGCAAACGTTGTTTTGCCATTAAAGTTATTTCTAGGAAAAATTTTCTTCTTAGAAATATTTTATTGAATAATTATAGACATAATATTAAAATAATAAAAATTAATCTCTCAACGCAATGGAGTGTACAATATTTTTGGTTAGTCCGTCTTTAGCGAATACAAACAAACTGGATGGTTTGCCCACGCGAGAACATGCCACATATAGTTGTCCGTGGGAAAGGCATGGTGTACCAAAATCTAAGCCACAAACAGACATCGTTTGGCCTTGTGACTTATGGATCGTCATTGCGAATGCCAATCTAATTGGAAATTGAATGCGTTTGAATTCAATTGGCACATCTGTAGGAATCATAGGGATTCGTGGCAGTACTACATTTTCGCCTCGGAACTGGCCATTCAAAATGGTGGCTTCGATATTGTTTTTCATTAATTTTTTAATGACTAATCGTGTGCCATTGCAAAACCGTGGTGGGTTCAAATTACGAAGCAAAATAACCGGAGATATATCCTTCAATTGTAAATAGTGCGGTGGCATGCCCGGCATATCCAATGAATTCAAAAACTCAATTGGATAATTCACAGATTCGTTGGCATCGCAAACAGTATCGATAGATTTGTATGACACTAAGTGACCTGGCAACAACAGTTGTATCTTAGAATTTAATCCATTGACGTCCACATTTTTTGCTGCCAAAATCGCTCTTTCTGCCAGCCACTCAAGATTTTTGTATTTTGTGTGTACATCGGAAAATACATTGTAGATGAGAGTATTTTGTGAGTTGATGACTGTGCAGAAATCCGTCAGTAATTTTATGCATCCAGTATTTTCATGTACAGCAACTTTTCCATTGCCAATATCTAACAGTTGTTTTCAGAAAGTTTCGGCAGATGGATCTTGAAGCAAATGAACGCGCATGTTCACTGTCAGTTGTACTTTTTCAACATTACGCCACATTCGTGATGATTTTGAGCAAGCGTTGATTTCATCAGCAAGTTATCTGACGACACAATTCTCTCTCTCTTCAACAACTAAATATATTATTATCTAAGTAACCAGATAATTTATAAAATCACATTGACTAAAATCAATTTTGTTTTAACAATTAATTAATTCATTTGTTCAAGTACTTTAGTTATACTCCAGCGAGGAGATAATCTTTGTAATATAAAATATATATTTATAGAGAAACTTTATTTATCAATATAAATAAAGTATATAATATTTTAAATATTGTTATTTACTTAGCAATAACATAACTGGCGCAGTCGTCGTCTAGCGGCAGAGATAAAACCAAAGCATCGTGACAGAAAAGAACAAATCTACTTACCCCAGGGAAGAAGATTCGAAAATTTAATAAAATTAAAAATAAGCTGTGTAAAATATAGTGAAGTGAACTGATAACTAAGGACCAAGGACAAAGGACTACAAGAAGATTAAAGGTTCATCTATTAATATATGGTAGATCAATTGAATTACCTTTTTACACAATTGAATATAAATAAAAAAGAAAAAATGACAACGTCAACTAATAATAATTTCCAACAATATTTGGGAATGATAAAAGAGTATGATGGTAGATCCGAAGGCTTACCGGACTACATCAGAACAAGCGAATTGTTACTAGGACAATTTTTCAATAAAAATAAATTAGATTGCTTCGACAACGTCGCTTTAATAGAAGCGATTCGGGCAAAATTAACTGGAAAAGCTGCCTCACTAATAGAAGGAAGGGACATACAGAGCTG
The DNA here is from genome assembly GCA_963678705.1 of Panorpa germanica. Classification (NCBI taxonomy): domain Eukaryota; kingdom Metazoa; phylum Arthropoda; class Insecta; order Mecoptera; family Panorpidae; genus Panorpa; species Panorpa germanica. The sequence continues at coordinate 72,170 of CAVMBN010000046.1, forward strand.
GGCAGAAATTAAAATGACATTGACACAAGCATTTTGCGACCCCAGAGATGAGATGTCATTACTGTGAGAACTGATGGAAATAAGGCAGAGGAATGAAACATTCCTTGAATTCTACGAAAAATGTAGAAAATTGAGAGCATTATTATATGCTTATCAAAAATGCAATGGAGCAATAGAAGAAAGGAATATGAAGACAAAAATGTACGACGAAGTGGCTCTAAAATCTTTTAAAGCAGGCTTAAGGGAACCTTTTGGATCATTCTTGAGAACCAGAGCACCCACTACACTGGAACAAGCAATCTCTATTGTAACAGAAGAACAGAACGACAGGAATTGGCAAAGGCGAGAAAATACGAATAATAAACTGGTACAACAACCAGTCAGAATGACACAAAGAACATTCAACTATCCTAAACAATCGGAAAAATTTAATATTTCCCACACATCCGATTTTAATGATAATCAATCACGGAGACAGAGCAATTTTCACCACCCCATCAATAAAATTGGCGAGCACCAAATACAATAGTCTCCAAACAAAGCAACTTATGGAATAGATACCCTAATGAACCTATTAAGAAGCAGTGGACACCTATGGATACTACATCAGTAATTAATTCACAGATTGGAAGCAGAGAAAATATAACAAATAATAATATAACATCAAGTAATTTCCTACCCTATATAATTGATAGCAAACTAAACATAAAATTACTTATAGACACCGGATCATCCAAAACCATAATTAACCCCAATTTGATATACAGAAATTTACCCCAATGTATTTCTGAAGAAGCTTTTTGTATTCAGACGGCCCATGGTACCACATACCATAATAAAGTGGCTCACATCCCCATATTTCCAATATTTAAGAGTCAAGACATTTGTAAAGTCTTTTTGTTTAAATGTAGTGATAAATATGATGGATTACTAGGAATGGATTTGTTGACAAAACTTGGAGCTAATATTAACTTCAATAAAAAGATGTTAACCATTAATGATACCGTGATACCGATATACTTTCAGAATTCCATTAAATTTCAACTATATAATACTGAAATCAAAGTACAGAGTGAAAACACTACAGATGAAATTTGGAATACAGAAGTAAACGAAAAAGATGTTAAAACATTTATTAAAATAAAAACCGATGAAAATTCAATTGTTGAAGTAAACTTCAAACAAGACACAGAAGATGAGAACATGCAAGATTTCAAAGTAGAAAATCTGCAAAATGTCAAACAAGAAATCAAGCAAGTAGCAGAAAAGCAAACTATACAAGATATTGAAATAGAGAAACAACAAAACATGAAACAAGAAGAACCAGGAAAACAAAATATGCAATATTCCGAGGTAGAAAAGTCATACAGTATAAAGCAAGAAAAAGCAGAAAATAAGAAAATTTAAAGATTTAAAATAGAACGAAAAATTGAAAAGGAAAACAAAACTAAGTGCTTACCGGAAAAGCTAGAAGATTCAGAAAAAGAGGCACACACTATGTGGATAAATGTTTACATAAAAGAAAAATACTATGATAAGCCAACATATGAACAAAATGATATAAGTATAACAATTTTCAACAAACCAGAGGAAAATATGATTGAAGAAATAATCAGAAAAAAATACTATTGAGACTATATAAACAAACACATTCAAGAAGTATACATTAGAAGAAATGATAGAAGAGGGAAGATAACGAATCCACAAATAGGACCACATAAAAGAAAAACCAATACAAATACTATTGCTACAGGACCCTTATCAGGAAACAGAAGTGACGACTACATCTAGAAAAATCGAGACACCTTCACAAGATTTCTCTATTTTTCTCTCTAAGGATGGAGGAGTTATCTGACGACACAATTCTCTCTCTCTTCAACAACTAAATATATTATTATCTAAGTAACCAGATAATTTATAAAATCACATTGACTAAAATCAATTTTGTTTTTACAATTAATTAATTCATTTGTTCAAGTACTTTAGTTATACTCCATCGAGGAGATAATCTTTGTAATATAAAATATATAATTATAGAGAAACTTTATTTATTAATATAAATAAAGTATATAATATTTTAAATATTGTTATTTACTTAGCAATAACATAACAAGCGTGCTGAAATCACGTGGACGGAGTAACAGAGTGCCGCCAAATAGTTTGTCGTTGTTTTTTATATCTTTCAATGTCCTATTTAATGCCTCAAGAAAATGTTTTTGTGCCATAGTGCATTCTTTCCAAATAATAATTTTATACTGTTTCATCACTGTCGCCATGGACGATTGTTTTTTTATGCTGCACACTGCATCTGGGTTATTTTGAATGTTTAATGGCAGCTTAAATGCTGAATGAGCTGCCATTAAAGGGAGCTTCTGGCTCCATCTAATAAAGTTGCTGCAATTCCAGATGATGCAACGGCCAATGCGATGCCATTTTTTGATCGTATCTCAGCAAGAAGTAGCGAAATAAGGAATGTTTTGCCAGTTCCACTTGGTGCATCAAAAAAAAAGAATCCCCCTTGCCCTGCCGAAACTGCCAGCATAATGCGGTCGTAAATTGCTTTTTGTTCATCATTTAGTAGTGGAAAATTGCAAGTAACAGTCGCTGCCAATTAGACAGTATCATACTGCAGTTCACGATTTATATCTGTGCTAATTAAATCAGATGCACTTCGATTTTGTGAACTCATACCGAAATGACTGATTGGTAAATTCGCAATGACAATGCAATGATCCTCAATAGCAATCAATGCTTCATTGTACATTGCGTCACTGAATGATATCGTTAGATCGTTGCACCTTGTACGATGTCGATATAATATATCATCAGTCATCGAATCTTTGTCATTATCCCACAACATTTGTGCTCGGGCCGGGAAACATGTCGTCAGTACTATAGCAAACAGTAGGCGAATTTGTGTTTCTGTGCAGTTTAATGCTGCTTTAGCAAGCATATTGTTCCAATGATTGTCGTCTTCTAGCAAGACTAGTGCAAGACATGCATCTTTATACGTTGGATACTGTTGTTCATTTACTTTACGTATATTTTGAAATGACAATGGTCCGGTGACATTAACCAAGCACTCAGTCTGCCTTGGATTGACTGTATATACACGACCCAAATTATTTGATTTAAATAAACCGGGGCATGCATCAACTGGTGTGCCTTGCTTGTGGGGCATCCATTTTTTCGATTGATCCCATGTAAAATAGCGTGGTACTTCTGAATAGAGCAGTGTTTTTTGCGAAGGCACCAAAAGCATCCGCACGATTACACAATTCAAAAAATTCGGTGAGCGTTGTTTTTGGTGGATTTATAGCACGATCAAGCGTTGTTTCGTTCGTGAAAAATACGCGCTGGCCGTTTTCGAGATGCACAGCTAAATGGATAACTGCTATATCTCGTTCATGAATTGGGAAACCGAAGACACGACAGGCAGCTTCATTAAAGCTGATATACCGGCCAATTTGGTAAATCGTTATTTCATCATTTTTATTTATTGGAGGAGCATTTACATTAGTATGTTCAATTCTAAATGCAGCCATATCACTGCCTTTATTCACATACTTGCAAATATATTTGATGCTCTTCACTGAACTGCAGAACTCAACATTAATATGAGCATTGAATGTTCTACTCAGCAGAGGTGAATATGGTACTACCCAACGATTGTCAATGTCAATGTCTGTGTTATTAATATTTTTAATGAATGATTGTCCGCTATTATCGGTATTTCTTCGACGATATATTGGATATCCATCAACATGTGTGACCGTATCGTTGGTGAAATCTTTAGGGAAACGCTTTGTACATTTTCCGTCTACCATGCAAGGCGATGAACGATTCAGATCTCTGCATGGACCATGAATCATATTTGTAGTAACAATATCAAACAGTAATTGATCAGTAGACGGATCTGGAATTTCTGCAGAAATTAAACTATCGATGTCTTCAGGACGTATTTTGTCGATGAACCAAATCAAAATGTGAGCATGAGGTAATCCTCGCTTTTGTGTGTAGGGCCAAATACATGTAATTTTGTAATGAAGCTGATTAGACTTTAATGTTTGTTTAAAAACACGTGCTGTAATGTCATGACGAAGTATTGCATTTTGTCCTGGTAATAGCAATGATGTAATTTCTGGCCATTTTGGATTACATGTAGAAGTAATAAAAAAACACGGCCGTCCATATGCGCGCACGAAAGTCATAGCATCCTGTATGTATTCTTGCATGTGACGTGGACTACCTATGTACGATGATAGTAGAATGACAGAGTTACCAATTTCGGCAGTATCAGCGTTGTTCGCAATAGCATCTCGCAGGTGAATATATTCTTCCGCACGCAGCTTCTGTTGGTTATGTCGCAAGTATCGTAGTCGTTCACTCTCTATCTTCACGTACATGTCCACCATGAATTGTTGGCAAAGCTCACGACATCGTAAAATGATGTTGTCTTGACCACGTCTAATCATCAAACGATACGCATAGTAATCTTTCGAGCTAACGTTCTTGTTTCTTTCGGCCCCTGTAATAATATATATTTTAATTAATTGACGATTTATTCTCTAATAATAAATTAATTATATTCTTAATAATGAATGAATTACCTGTTACGGGATCTCGTTGTTTAATGTTTATGCAATATCCGTCTTGCCCCTTCCAGAAAAAAAGCGGATATTAGAGAGCGTCATAGGAACGGTAGGTATCTGCAATGAACTGAAGATTATTATCTCTTCTTCGAATCACGATTTGTCGCGTAGCTGTACGGTCGCCAACCAAGATTCCAGCAACGTCGTCAACAACAGGTGCGTTAAATCTACGTATATGCTCTCCAGCTGGTGTTCTATCAGGATTGATTACAGTAGCGTGATTGTCACTTTGTAGCTTGGGCATGTGTGATTTGAAGAATTTCAACAATTCATTGTGCTCATTTAACAGGGCGTCCAGCTCGCCGACGATGCGCCTGGCAAAAGGTGAATTGAGGTTATTGTATTCGCAACGTGCATTCACGCGGTTGGCAAGTGCGCGTTCGGAGTCCTCGCCACCCATAAAGTAAATTTGTAAAAATTTATAAGATTCGTTTGGCATTGGCAGCAATAGGCCACTTTGTGATATACTTCAGGCTCATACTGGAATGCTAATCGAAGGAACGAATCTAATGTTAATGCTCGAAGTACTTGTTGGCGTTGTTTGTCAATTGTTCTACGTCTGTTGACTACGAATCTGCGCACTTCTCTTTGTTCTAATTGTCTTTGTTGATTTCGTTACTGCGCCATTCTCACACGATCATCTTCATTGTCTTGTTGGATTTGTTCGCCTGATCTTTGTGCTCTTCTATCTTGCACGTCTCTTGATTTGTTTGTTCGACGACTCAAATTGAACCCTTTGCGTCTTCCTGGCATCGTTGACTGTACATAGAACATATAAATGAATCAATTTGAAATAATTATTGCTGACAAAAAAGTAACTTAGTATTGTATTCGTTATGGGTGTGAATTTAGAAGACATTAATGAATTTTTAAGTTATGAATAATCAAATTTATAATTAAAAAATAACAAATTAAAAAAAACCACATACTGTTTTGTTGATTGTCTAAATGTGAATATTTTTATTTTTAAATTTGTAATTATTTATTCACTGTTTTTTCAATTGTAAAAATTTATAAACGTCAGCCAGATTTATATTCATTATTCATTTGTTTATTACCGTAATAACCGTGCCTGCTGCCTTCCTTGGCAATTAATATATTCGATTGCCATCTTGTGGATCTGTGGATGAAACAGAATATTATAAAAATCAGGGGTTTATCGTATAAGGCTGAAAATTTAGAATCACATGTATTTTTCAATGCTGAATCATGAAAGATAAAAAAACAAATAATTTTGTCCAAAAAATAAGAAAAAAAAATTTGGGGTGGAGCATCCTTAATATTTAGGGGTATGAAAAATAGATGTTGGCCGATTCTCAGATCTACCCGATAAGCACACAAAATTTTGTCAAAATCGGCTTAGCCGCTTCGGAGGAGTTCGGGAACAAACACCGCGACACGAAAATTTTATATATTAGATATATATATATATATATATATATATATATATATATATATATATATATATATATATAAATATATATATGTGGGGTGACAATAATCCTATCCTTGTTGACGTTTCCAATTGAGGGTCTACCTTACACCTTAGTGGGTGTTAGCTAGATTACCAGCTGTGATTTTAGCTGTTTTGATCTTATTTCAATCCTTAGTTGAGCCCCCATTACAATTTAGATATATAAAAATAGTTCACAACAATATTATTTAACAACAAATATTACAACTAGTAATATTGTTAATCGTATTCTAATTCTTAATGTTATTAACAACTAGTTAATACTACATTTCCCGAATTTATTAATGACTGCCATACAAACTTTGTATGTTACTACTTTCAGCCATCTTAACAATTTTCTCGCGCTAACCATGCATCATCGCATGTCGTAGCAAGCGAACGTGTGTCGTGACCTGTTAGAGTTGTTCACAAATCGTTTCAAAAACAGAGCTAGTTAAGCTAACATTTGAATATAACTTAATATTAGCATTGTTCCTCACCTATTTTATAGAGTTCTTTACTATAAAATTACTATTTCTTACAAACTAATTATATCTAATCCTAAATTATATCCCACATATATATATATATATATATATATATATATATATATATATATATATATAATAACTTTTTTTTTGATAAATAATTAAATAAATATAATTTATAAACAAATTATCTATCTTTTTTTATTTGAACTAATTAAATTATTCCTCTTCATTTTATAATTAAATAGTGCTTAATAGAGTATTAATAGAATTTTCCTCATCAACAAAATACTAGGGAGTAAGTGAACTTTGTTCCAAATTAAATGCATCCATTTTTGTGTAATTTGTGCTTGTAGTCCAAAATATTAATGGTATGGACACAATTTAGAATAAGTGTTTTTGAATTTCATTATAGTTTCGTATAGATCCGTTTAAACTCTTCAAATAAAATACCATACATTTTTCTGCAAATTAATAGGAATTCACCTAAAATATCACGAAAGTATCAGGGTAACATACGCGGGTATGTTTAAACGAAGATTTGCAATCACCGCTTTTGCGCCTGTTGTCATATGTACTAACTAAAGTGCAACAAGCAATACTACAATATAATATCATGTTACTGTATGAGGGTAACATGCACGGGTATATTAATTTATTAAAAAAGGCAATGATGTTTTCTCATGAACCCATAATAGATAGAATATTTAAATGTAAAATGTAGGTATTAGAATATATTCTCTATATAATCAAGTAAATTATTTTTGATAAAAGGTCATTGGACAAGAGGTAGCAACGTTCGTTTAAAAAAAACCGTTTGTGTTCTGTTTAATTGACGTGTTGACAGGTAAGAGATAGAAAGTTGAAATTTTAATAGTGTTTAATAGAGACTGTCCTTTATTTAATCCAGTGGTTGAATTTTGTTTAAAGGTCAATGGACAAGAGGTAGCAACGTTGAATTCATTGAATAAAAAAATCTCTCCGTTTAAAAGAAACCGTTTGTTTTCTGTTTAATTGACGTGTTGACAGAATTTTAATAGTGTATAACAGGGACTGTCCTTTATATAATCCAGTGGTTCATTTTTGTTTAAAGGTCATTGGGGTAGAGAGGTAGAGCAGTTCTATGGAACCTTTAAATAAGAGAGGTTAGAAAAAATAGTGTATACATTTTATTGCAACATCCTAATTAATAGAAGTACTCTAAATAAATAGAGGTTACAATATATAGTATTTTAAAGGCATCTCTACATAATAGAGGTTTCGTCTTATAATTTATAAATTTATTTGTAATCTCTTTAAGTAGAGGTTCCAAAAAAATGTAATAACTAAATTGTAAGAACCTATAAATAATAGAGGTTAACAATAAATAATGTATGTATATACATTATACATATTATTACAACCTGTAAATAATAGAGGTAGTACGAACAATTAGTTAATAATGAATTTAGTTGGGAACTATAATTTTTTTTTAAATAAAAATGTTTACGACCAACATAAAACGATTTTGCTTATGCTTTTAACATCTTAATTGTCAACAATATTTCTTTAAAGTATTAATAGAATGAATACAAATTGTGAAGAAGAAGACTGCGTCAGTTTTGTTAGCAGTATGAAAAACCAAATTAAGAAGGGCGAATTATATTGTACTACAGAAATTGGTCAATGCCATTTCGAAAAGGATTTCGTATATTCTGTCTTAAATATTAAAGTGTCTGCCAATGAATTAATTCAAGTATGCCAATATCAAATGGCATAATTCTATTTGCTATTAATTTGCAGAAAAATTTATGCTTTTAACATCTTAATTGTCAACAATATTTCTTCTAAGTATTTATAGAATAAATACAAATTGTGAAGAAGAAGACTGCGTAGGTTTTGTTAGCAGCATGAAAAACCAAATCAAGTAGGGCGAATTATATTGTACTACAGATATTGGTCAATGCCATTTCGAAAAGGATTTTGTATATTCTGCCTTAAATATTAAAGTGTATGCCAACGAATTTGTTTGAACAGCGATTAGTTTACCGCGATTATTTTTGTGCGATGTTGTACGATGATGTTGCCGAAATTATGTAAAAGTGAATGAACCACGTGAATGTTTTTTGTTTAAAAATTGATTTATTAAAAAACTACAAGCAACTGTGCAGTGGTAGAATGCTTTTTGTTTGAATATAATAGTTGTAAAAATTAAAATAAACACAAGTACAATCAAATCTATATTACAATGTTATTCGCACAAGCCTTAGACTAAGGGCCTTATTCTGTATCTTTTCAAAAAATCGACCTTATTTTTTCAGCAGTGAAAATATTTAATATTTTCACCGCTCGAATAAGGTCGCTGTATTAAAAATATCTAAAGTGGTATTCTGTATGCAAAATGTTCCAATATTTGACCAATAACGACATTCAAAATATTCAAATATATAAAAATTGATTAAAGTACGAATACACGGTGTACACTTGTCAAAATATTTTCAAAAAATAGAACAAGATGTAACATTTTGCATACAGAATACCACTTTAGATATTTTAAATACAGCGACCTTATTCGAGCGGTAAAAATAATAAATATTTCCACCGCTGAAAAAATAAGGTCGATTCAAGAAAGTAAAAAGAAAAGTAAAAACTTTACAAGAAAAGTAAAAACTTCAAATATACAATATAATTTATATGTTTATTTTTTGTCTGAGCATCCGGAGTTCAGACAAAATAAAGATATTCCTTCTAATCCATCATATTTAAAAGATATGTGGAAGGAATTAGCAGAATTGCTTAATTGTAGTGGATCGAAATCTCATTAATACTCTTATAGCAAATATACTGAAAGTAACACTGGTGATGTACAAGAAGTAAAAGCATCTTTAATTTTAGAGGCCCAGACATGTTATATTGTTTGAATAATCATCTATTTTATTTACATATTTTGTAATTATTTAATTTGGTTCTTTGTTGTGTCTCAATGTCGTAAGGGTTCACTCTTATTTTAGTTCTTAAGCAATTAACAGCATAGCATCAAATTTAATAAATTATACAAATATGAATTATACTTTGTACTGTATTAATTGCCAATTCATTTACATGTTAGAATATGAAGTACAATAATTAGAAGTGTGTTGCTAAAGAAAACCAGAGTTGTTCATTTATATTGACTATAATATATTATACAAAGTATATTAAAATATGGAATACAAATATTGTAATTACTTAAAATATATTTTACAAATTCATTTCATTAAAATAAGTAATTATTAGACCCGCTAAACACAGTTACATGTGTCAAAGGTTATCTAACATAACAAAATTTACTCATTATAATTAAATATTACTAGATTTTGCTGAAGCAAAATATTACATGTAAGGTAACATCCATGTGCTGTGTTTTGTGTCTATCTTATTCTTTACTAAGCATATAAATTCTATGCTATTATAATTTTTAGATTCCAAATTCCATAGTCACGCATTGATCCTGGGTACCTTGACTTTACCCCCAAGATATCTTGGAACTTCAAATTTTTCATAGAAGCTAAATAAAGATTTATAATAAAGTATTGTCATTAATAATTACCAATTATAAAACAATAAATTTGAAGAATGATTAACTTACCCTAATTCACCTGAAGCAATAATTGACAAACAAGATAACCTCACTTTCTGATATATTTGTATTTATATATTCATATGTAAACATAGAAATACAACGTCTTTTCTACTTTTTTGTAGAATTCTTTAACAACAGCAAATATGAAATCATTTATAAACATCTTATATTATAATGTCCGAGGTGTATGTTTATTTTCTTATATGTTTATATTCTTATATGTTTATATTCTTATATGTTTATATTCTTATATGTTTACGCGATTCGTATAATAGCTCCTAAAACGGCTCCGTCAATGTTTCTGAAAATTTCCTATTTCGTAGAGAAACAGATTCTAAGACTTTTGGCGTTCCCGGATTTTTCTCTGAATTTCCTGGAAACCCGTAATTTTGGAAAAACTGGAAAAAAAGTGAGCTTTTTTTTGCTGTATTACTTTTAATTCGTAAAAGATAGAAAGTTGAAATTTTGCATGTGTATTAAGGTATTCAATGCTGACATTTCTCAAAAATTAGAAATTCAAAAATTGTGAAAGGGGGGGGTTGAAGAAATTCGGTGGCCCGGTAGGGAACTTTGAAGAAAGTTCATATTCTGGATTCTAGAATAATTAAGTATATTATTAATAAAAAAAAATTCAAAATTTCAAAATTTTATTTGGGGGCACGGGGGCAGTATTTGCCGAGAGTAAAAATTGTGCAAGAAAGTTGAAATTTTGTATATAGGCTAACTTTGGTAACATATTTACAAATCGAAAAAAAAAATCCCAAATTTTGAAAAAAAGTTGGTCAAATAACGCATAAATTGAAAATATTTTTTATTTTGATAAAAAAAATATATTTTTTTAGTCAATTTATATATGTGCGAGTTTATTTATTATTTCAATTTAAAAATAGAATTAAATATGAAATTTATTAACGAATTAATTCATTGGATTCAAATCATAGACACCAAAAAGACGTCGCTTTGCGACGGGGGTAAACTCTAGACTTTAAAAGAGACTTTAAAGAGAAAAAAATTCTAAGACTTTAGGCGTCCCCGGATTTTTCCCTGAATTTCCCGGAAACCCGTAATTTTGGAAAAACTGGAAAAAAAGTGAGCCCTTTTTTGCTGTACTACTTTTAATTCGTATAAGATAGAAAGTTGAATTTTTGCATGTGTATTAAAGTATTAAATGCTAACATAGTTAAAAAAATAGAAATTCAAATATAGAAAAAGGGGGAAGGAAGTTGAAGAAATTCGTGGGTCCGGTAGGGAACGTTGGAGAAAGTTCATATTCTGGATTCTAGAATAATTAAGTACATTATTATTGGAAGAAAATTCAAAATTTCAAAATTTTAATTGGGGGCACGCGGGACATTATTTTCCGAGTGTAAAAATTGTGCTTGAAAGTTGAAATTTTGTATATAGGCTAACCTTGGTAACTTAAAATATATTTTCTTAGTCAGTTTGTATGAAAAATTAATTGTTATTATATGTAAAATTAATATAGGACGAGTTTATTTATTATTTCAATTCAAAAATGGAATTAAATTTTGACATGAAATTCAAGCCACACACAAAAAACAGACGTCGCTTGCGACTGGGGTAAAAGCTTGTATATTTATAAAATACTCTTTCACTTGAATACTGTGTATTAAAATTGTTTGACACTTCTCAAAAATACAGCGATGAATTTAAAAGTCACATACTGCCCGCCTTGAACTATCCGTAGTTCAAAGTTTATTATTTGTGGAGTTCTTTGTTGCGATGCAATTTCCCATTGGAGCAGTTTAAGTGTTGCAGTATTTATTTTGCATGAATTTTAATTACACGTCCTAGCAGGCATTGAGAGGAGGTGTGTCTTCTGCAATCAAGAGTAGTTTGCCGACCGTCAGATTCGGTGATTTCCATTGCTGAGATGACCGCGTAATTAATTGACAAAGGTACCAGTGCTTCCAAAAATGTTGCGTGATCTTCTGGGCGTGGTGAAAAGCAGGCATCTATCTGGAACTTGAAGCTGGTGCTAGTCCAATCAGTTTGAGAAAAGCTTGTCAGTGGACCACCAATAGGAAAATGGTATGGTGTTAAAGGAACAAAATAATGCGGGTCAGGAGCCAAGGGACACATGGAACGAGAATTTAATATGGCTTGAATCTCAACCTTATAAGTTTTTATTTGCTTATACGGAAAATAAGTGTTACCTACGGTGCGCGTCAAGTGTTTCTTAAAACGCGCTTTATCGAGTTCGTGATTTGCCCTATAAACCCTTAAGTTCTGACGATGACGATGTCGTCTTTTTATAATATGCAACGATTTATTATATTCGAACCCGACACAAAGCAACGGACAGGTTTGTGTAAATCGGTACGGCGGAGGATCTCCCATCATGTGGTCTGTGAGACGAGGCTTGGCTCGAAAACAGAACACACATTAGTGTATGATTTTTCGCGTAATGCTACGACGGCCCTGAGGCCAAGGAGTTTGACGCCCGGAATATACAGTTGTTTGAATACCGGCATGATTAAGCTGAACATGCACTGTTCGTATAATAGTTTGCGTGATAGTATATGAATAAATATGTATATGGTAATGCTGACTGTCAGGTAAGTCAGCGAGAGTAAATTTGCCACCTACACAAATAATACCCGTAGCATCGAGAAACGGGTTAATCGGCATTAAACGACTGTCAGTATGAATAGGTATCCCCTTGCGCAATTGATTCATTTTCGCTGAAAACGCGGATAATTGTATTATTTTAATAATAGTATTGCGGACTGTTACCTTTCCCGAAACCGATAAAAAGCTGTTAGTTCGCTGTGAATTAAAGCATCGCGGATTATTAATGAAATGATTGAGGTATGTAACAATACGGGTAGGTTTGTCCAGCGCGGAATATTTTTCAAGTGGCTCTAATACTCGCGATTGTACCTTTAAGTAGTTGGAATTAGCAAGTTCGTATGTTTTCAAAGCAGAAAGCGCAATGTCACTAATAATTAATAGCACGTTTTTTACGGTAAAAAATCCAGCAAGCAGAAGAGCGTCGCGGAGCGCTAGACGCTGTAATGAAATGGAGCTTACGGGAGCTACTTGAGACTTAAAACAAATCAAATGACCGCGAACCTTATTATGTTTATCTACAGATCGTATGTAACTACAGGCGCCATATGCTTTCTGGCCTGTGTCATAAATCTTAGGTAAACGATTATTTTTCGGTTCGGCTACCGTGATGCAGCGCTTGAACCATAGTGATTCTTGATCAAAATAAAAATCAGGTGAGTTGTCGAAAAATGTAGGTCTATTACCTAATGATTTTATAGCAGCAGGAGTGCTATATTTTATATTATTACCGCTGACCGAAATGGTAACTTCAGTTCGGTCAGGCTTTAAAACCTTAGCCGTGACTTCAGATGTAGATTGATCCTGAGAGCCAACGTCTAAAGCAACCTAGTTATGAGCTTCTGCGATACCTTCTGGATTTGTTAGAACCACTATGGTAGTAGCTAATAAGGTATCGACAGTTATGCGAGTCTGTAAGTTGTGGTTAAATTCAGGTATATCAGAGTGAGATACTGATTCCGTATCAATATCTTTAGCCGGTGATGTAGGTGTATCAATGTGCCCGGTTAATTTATTATTATGCACGGATGGTGAAATATTTATTTGATCCCTATCATGTTGAGTTTGTGGAATGTGGCCCGAGGATTCTAGCTCGAGGTTGTAAGCGGATAATACCGATGTTTCCCCAATACTATTTGCAGTTGATGCCTTATAACCCGATGATTTGGGAAAATTATTTTTTCGCGACTCTAAAATGTTGATGGTCTTAGCGCATGTCTTTAAATACTGATATTCGAACTCATCTATGTATTGATATTGTTCTTTCAGAACAACTCCATCTGAATCTGCTACCAATATTTCTAGCTCCTCTTGATAGGTTAAGAATGTTTTACGCGTTTGTTTTATCTGTTCGTACTTATATTCTAACAAATCAACACAACCATGCTCATCCGAATAACTACTGAGGAAATTTGAGTAAGAAGTTAGAGCTTAATTTGCAACATTGCGTTTGATCTTTAACCGTCTAAGTTCTTCTTCAGCCATTATTACTTAATGAGAATGTTTGTTTAAATTAAAAATACGTACGAAACAAGTGCTAGTATAATTTAATTTTGAATTGGAATATAAAAGTAATTGTTAGGAATTGAATGAGCGACAAGGATTATTGGTGAATCAACTAACTTACTTGACCACAATCGATGTATTGCTTCTCACAAAATGAATAGTTGTTCCAATGTTGCCAATGCTTAATGATAGCGAATAGTAGGCTGGATACGCAATGATCGCAGCGTTTGTAGATTATTCCAATGCCGATTGATGGCGAATAATAGACTGAATACGTAATGATCCAACGCTTGTAGATTATGCCAATGCCGATTGATGGCGAATAATAGACTGGATGCGTAATGATCCAACGCATGTAGATTATGCCAATGCCGATTGATGGCGATTAATAGACTGGATACGTAATGATCCAACGCTTGTAGATTATGCCAATGCCGATTGATGGCGAATAATGAACTGGATGCGTAATGATCCAGCGCTTGTAGATTATGCCCACGCTGATGGGTGGCGAATAATAGACTGGATACGCAATGATCCCAGCGCTTCTAGATTATGCCATGCCGATTTATGGCGAATAATAGGCTGCATACGTAATAATCCAGCGCTATTGTATAATGCCAACGCTGATTAGTGGCGAATAATAGACTTGATACGTCTTTCCTTACTAAAAAATGCACTTCAAAATACTCATGTAATGTATGTGATAAGATGCATCATACTTTGTTGCACTTATCTCCTTCGACCTCTAAGCCACCTCAAAATGATTTAGCTATACCATCCTCCTCTAGTGATACTTTCACATCTCAAACTCTAAATGCTAATCAAACTTTGCTTTCAACAGCATTAGTTGAAGACATTGATGATAAAGGCAAATCGATTATAGCAAGGGCATTACTTGATAATATAAGTCAAACCAGTTGTATAACTTAACATCTAGCTCTTAAATTAAGTAATAACTTAACAAATACTAGTGTAGTTATATCTGGAATTGGCAATGCATCTACAAATATTACTCTAAAATAAATGTAAATGTACATTCTTTAACTACACAGTTTAATTGTCTAGTTATGGACAAAATAACTAATAAAATACAGCACTCTGAAATAAATATTTCAAACTTTGTGATTCCTAAACACATCAAACTAAAATATCCACACTTCAATAATCCAAACCTGAAGCAACTTGCTAAACGTTGTCATAGAATTAATCTAATTTTGTACAGCACTGATTTTAAATTAAGAAATTGGATATCAAATTCACATATATTATTATCAGGTATCAGAAGTACTAACTCGGATAAACATTTTATAATCGATTCTAATGATTCGGAAAATGTCAAGACCCTTGGGGTAAAATGGGATTCTGAATCCGACACCTTTAAGTATAATATTATTTTTAAGCCACCTGATAAATATACTAAACGCAATATTTTGTTATTTATTTCCAAAATATTTAATCCTTTAGGATTACTATCACCTTGCATCATTCCATTTAAAATTATGATTCAAAAATTATGGTTACATAAATTAAATTGGGATGATGAATTACAAAAAAATTTGGTTGAAATTTGGTTAACATTAATACAAAATTTACCAGAATTAAATCTCAGAAAAGGCTTATGGCGCCTGCGTATATTTTAAATCTTCTAACATTCAAGGCGATTCACAAGTATCGTTAATACATTCTAAAACTAAGGTTGCACCACTAAAAATACTTAGCATTCCTTGTTTAGAATTATGCTCAGCTTTAATATTGAGTACAATGACTCAAATATTAATAAGCACTCTACCTATCAATATTAATAAAGTTATACTTTGTTCTGATTCGACAATAGTATTATCTTTGTTAAAACTTTCACCATATACTTTAAAGGTATTTATAGCTAATCGTATCTCTGAAATACAATCAATTATGATGCACCCGTTTCAATGGAGTCACATACCTAAAGACAGTAACCATGCTGATTATATTTCCCGTGGTACAATTGCTAACCAAGTCATAAATAATTATTTATGGTGGTGGTCATGCCTTTTCTGGTTTAAACAATCTTCGGATTTGTGGCCTTTTAAATGTAAACCTTAATTAATATAATATTAATTATGCCGGTCCGATAATATTTAAAAATCGGTAACGACTTTTTAAGGAGCTTTCATTAAAGCAGTTTACATTTTTTATATATATATATATACTTTACTACTAAAGCAATTTATTTTGAATTTGTTACGAAATTGACTCAATGTTTCCTCGCAGCACTTAATCGGTTTATATCTCGCTGTGGAAATCCTCACACTATATACTCTGATAATGTAACTAACTTTGTGGGAACTAACAATATTTTAGCAAAATTTCATGCTAATTAGTCAAAGACTTCTAAACTTGCAGTTTCTGCTTCTGAATTATCCATTACTTGGAAATTCATACAACTCAGACCTCCACATTTTGGTAGGCTGTGGGAAACGAATGTAAAATCTACTTAGTCATTTGAAAAAAAGTTCTAATGAACAGTTATCTTTCTTATAAAGATTTATATATTCTTTTGACAAAAGTAGAAGCAATCTTAAATTCCCGATCATTATATGCTATGTCCTCTGACCCTAACTAATTAAATCCTATCACGCCTGGATACTTAATTATCGGTCGCCTCATTACTAGTATCACACCAGCAGTGCAACCTCCAGTTAATTTTAATAAAATGCAACGCTTCTCTCATATACAAGATTGTATCCAACATTACTGGAAAAGATGGTCATCTGATTATATCAATAACTGCCAACAAAGAAGCAAATGGAAGACAACTACTAGTCCAGACATTAAAATAGGATCTCTGGTCCTAATTAAGGAAGACAATATGCCATCAACCCAATAGGCATTAGGACAAATAATAAAATCATTACCAGGCACAGATTCACAAGCACGAGTAGCAGTATTAAAACACACAATATGGTAAAACTACCAGAGCCGTAAGAAAAATTGCCTTACTACCCTTAGACAATCTTGATGCACCTGCCGATACATCAACGGGGGGAGTATGTTAAAGAAACAAATAAACATTTACTTTCTATTAAATATTTATTAATTTCTTTATTGTCAAATTTATTTATTATCTTAGTAACCTTTTAAAATTGTAAAATCACATTAACTAGAATTCATTTGTTTCTATTCATTCATTTTTATAGCTAACTTAAGCATGTTCATTTTATCGCAATAGTATATTTCTAATAAAAAGTATTATATAATTACCAATGATTTTAATTACGAAACATCAGCAAACTTATACAATATTATAAATTGGGTGTTTACTTAATTGCATAGAAAAAGACACCCAAACCCAAACATAATCTTTGGAACTTTTAAATAATAGAGGTTAACAATAAATAATGTGTGTATATATATTATACATATTATTACAACCTGTAAATAATAAAGGTAGTACTAACAATTAGTTAATAAAAAAATTTTTTGGAAACTATAAATTTAAAAAAAAAAAAATGGTTACGACCTTACGATCTTAATTGTCAACAATATTTCTTTAAAGTATTTATAGATTAAATACAAATTGTGAAGAAGAAGACTGCGTAGGTTTTGTTAGCAGTATGAAAAACCAAATCAAGTAGGGCGAATTATATTGTACTACAGAAATTTGTCAATGCCATTTCGAAAAGGATTTCGTATATTTTGCCTAAAATATTAAAGTGACTGCCAATGAATTAATTCAAGTATGCCAATATCAAATGGCATAATTTGTGGACGAAAATGTCTTTGTTTTGTTGAAATTTGTTTGTCAATGCCTAAACACGTTTTCGTGAAAATTGTTCAGTTGATATACACAAACATATTGTAGAAAGGTAATTATATGGGCAACAAAATTTGAAATATCCCAATAATACAAGATATTGTAATTGAAATGCTACCAAAATCATCACCACCTTGCAGATATTTTTTCATTTGTGTATGTAGAGTTTATAGCAGTGATTTAAAAGAAAAATGTATAAACTTTGCCATAAATCCAGGAACACTACCACAATCAGTGCAGGAATTTGTAAAACTTGCTGCTACACAAAAACCAAAATAATATGCAGTCATCTAAAACTCGTCGATACACTCTTTAGTTAAATAAAATGAGTAACCTACGATTGCCGTTTATATAATACCTCTAAATAAATATATATATATTTATATATATATATATATATATATATATATATATATATCTATATATATATATATATATATAAATATATATATATATATATATATATATATATAAATATATATATATATATAAATATATATATCTACTATATAAAAGTAAGTCGGGTTTTCCTTCCTGACGCTATAACTCCACAACGCACGAACCGATTTTTACGGTTTTGCATTCCTTGGAAAGGTCTCGGGCTCGTGAGGTTTATAGCAAAGAAAATTCAGGAAAAATTTTAACAGAAAAGCGGGAAAATCTTTTGTGGCGGTCCAGCACCATCCGTCACGCCTCTACAGACGAATAGACGACATAACTAAGAACTGTATAATCGTTCATTCCTACAGCATCTAGCAACCAGCACGGACCTCTAGATATTACAACGACACGTTTTAAAACAAACAAATATAGGGTTTTTGTAATCATTCACTTGGTAAATAATAATAATTAACTTTAAAATTCTGTTAAGAACACACTTGATTTGTTTTAATAAATATAGTAGTCAAAGATAACTACACTTTTGTAGTATTTTTGACTACTATGTTTATTAATTTAAATTAAGTTTATTCTTAACAGAATCTAAAAGTACATCGTTATTATTTTAACAAGAGAATGATTACTTAAAAACAATTGCTATCCTCAAAACCTATGGTTGTCTGTTTTAACAACGTGTCGTTATTAAATCTAGTGGTTCGTGCCGCCACATCCACTCCCCCCTAAGTGGATTTCAAGGGGAGTTTTGAAAGTCACTTAATGTTGGTAAGGGTTTGTCAAGGTTTGAGGTCCATTGATGTGGCTGTGTTGGCAAGGTTTGAGGTCCATTGATGTGGTTGTGTTGGCTGCGATGTCGAGTCATCCTGGTGATCTGCATCTGTTTTTTGCTAGTGTAGCGTGGTTTTTAGTCTCTCTGGTGCTGGTGTAGCTGGTGCTGGTGTAGCTGGTGCTGGTGTAGCTGGTGCTGGAATAGCTGGTGCTGGAGTAACTGGTGCTGGTGTAGCTTGAAAATCTTCCTTGAAAGAAGTCCTAAGGCCAAGTAAGACAGTTGGTAATATGTCTAACCATTGCTTAGGTGAAAACATGAGAGCTGTTTTGTGCGATGTTTCTTGGTGTTGTTGGTTTATCCGTTGGTTTATCCGTTGGTGTATCCGTTGGTGTATCCGTTGGTGTATCCGTTGGTGTATCCGTTGGTGTATCCGTTGGTGTATCCGTTGGTGTATCCGATGGTTTGTCCGTTTTTTGAGAAAACCGTCACAGTCTGGTAGACTGCTGAGTGACAAATTGTACCGGCATCGTTTGCTGGTCATCAGACTGTTGTTGTACGGGCGTAAAGAACTGCGCGGACATGGATTGTCGTTGAGTAAACTGCGTGCCCTGGTTTACTTGTTTGTTTTCAAAATTTGACTGCATTGTATTTTGCACAATGTTTGGAAGTTGTTGTTGCTGTTGCTGAGGCTGTGATTGAGTTGGTTGATTGATCAGGGGTAGTCTGCTGCGTAAACCGCTAATATAAAAGGAGCAGAGCATCGCGTCGTGAGTCAGTCAGTCAGTGATAGTAAATCAGTCCGCGAGTAATAATGAGTCAGTCAGTCAGCGATAGTCAGAGAGTTTTTTACATTATCAGTCAGTCCGCGAGTAATAATCAGTCTGCAAGAATAATTAAGTGAAATAATAAAGAGTAATTGTAAATAGTTGTTAATTGTTGTAATTGTTTTGTGTTAATAAATAAAGTCTGTAAAAGTGTAAATCCTTCTTATTTTTTTAATTGTGGCTATTTCTTAATTTAATAAGTTACAACGCGACTAAATAGTGTAAACAATTGCATCCGCTCGGCAATCAACTAAAAAGAACCCACAGTCGCAGGCGTAATACGGCGTATATTTAGAAGGTTCGAGAATCCTAATCTCCCTTCCTATAATCCTCGCTCACACATACAAATCTTGTACATTTGGCGTCATAGAAGGTTCCAGAGCCAGACACCCTTCATTCCCCTTTTACGCCCTTACAAGTTTGTATCCTTTGGTGTTAGAAGCTAAAGAGGAAAGTTGCTACGTGCACACGTCTCGTCTCCGTCGTCTCTTCGCCGTCCCGTTACGCAAAGTAAAATTGTAACAATATATATATATATATATATATATATATATATATATATATATATATATATATATATATATATATATATATCTATATATAAATATAAATATATTTTGATAAATAAATAAATAAATATAAATTATAAACTAATTATCTATGTTTTTTTTTTAAACTAATTAAAATTATTCTTCTTCTTTTTATAAATATATAGTGCTAAGTGTCTTGCATACCTACAAGGTGGGTGCAACCTGTG
>CAVMBN010000047.1:0-22215 GCA_963678705.1 Panorpa germanica
GTGCTAAAACGACGAATTGAGAAAAAATAATGCGATTTACGCTATTTTGAACATTCTCCATATAAAATTAACTGAGAATCAGAAAATATTTAAAAAAATTCGCTGTAACTTGGGAAATCTTATAGCTAGAAAAAAACAATGTACTAGACATGTGTGAATACCGCCTCCTTACATAGATTTAGGCCTATAGTTCACATTGCTATTGAAGCGTATTTGTGTTATGAGCAAAAATCCAAAAAAAATTTGATGAAAATCCCATAATTCTTACAGTTTTTATCACAGAAAGTTTAAATAGTGCTAAAACGACGAAGTGAGAAAAAATAATGCGATTTACGCTATTTTGAACATTCTCCATATAAAATTGACTGAGAATCAGAAAATATTTTTTAAAAAAATCGCTGTTACTTGTGAAATCTTATAGCTACAAAAAAACAATGTACTAGACATGTGCGAATACCGCCTCCTTACATAGATTTAGGCCTATAGTTCACATTGCTATTGAAGCGTATTCGAGTTATGAGCAAAATCCAAAAAAAATTTGATGAAAATTCCATAGCTCTTACAATTTTTATCACAGAAAGTTGAAATAGTGCTAAAACGACGAATTGAGAAAAAATAATGCGATTTACGCTATTTTGAACATTCTCCATATAAAATTGACTGAGAATCAGAAAATATTTAAAAAAAAATCGCTGTAACTTGTGAAATCTTATAGCTAGAAAAAAACAATGTACTAGACATGTGTGAATACCGCCTCCTTACATAGATTTAAGCCTATAGTTCACATTGCTAATGAAGCGTATTCGAGTTATGAGCAAAAATCCAAACAAAATTTGATGAAAATCCCATAACTCTTACAGTTTTTATCACAAAAAGTTAAAATAGTGCTAAAACGACGAATTAAGAAAAAATAATGCGATTTACGCTATTTTGAACATTCTCCATATAAAATTGACTGAGAATCATAAATATTTTTAAAAAAATCGCTGTTACTTGTGAAATCTTATAGCTACAAAAAAACAATGTACTAGACATGTGCAAATACCGCCTCCTTACATAGATTTAGGCCTATAGTTCACATTGCTAATGAAGCGTATTCGAGTTATGAGCAAAAATCCAGAAAAAATTTGATGAAAATCCCATAACTCTTACAGTTTTTATCACAGAAATTTGAAATAGTGCTAAAACGACGAATTGAGAAAAAATAATGCGATTTACGCTATTTTAAACATTCTCCATATAAAATTGACTAAGAATCAGAAAATAATTAAAAAAAAATCGCTGTTACTTGTGAAATTTTATAGCTACAAAAAAACAATGTACCAGACATGTGCGAATACCGCCTCCTTACATAGATTTAGGCCTATAGTTCACATTGCTAATGAAGCGTATTCGAGTTATGAGCAAAAATCCAAACAAAATTTGATGAAAATCCCATAACTCTTACAGTTTTTATCACAGAAAGTTAAAATAGTGCTAAAACGACGAATTGAGAAAAAATAATGCGATTTACGCTATTTTGAACATTCTCCATATAAAATTGACTGAGAATCATAAAATATTTTTAAAAAAATCGCTGTTACTTGTGAAATCTTATAGCTACAAAAAAACAATGTACTAGACATGTGCGAATACCGCCTCCTTACATAGATTTAGGCCTATAGTTCACATTGCTATTGAAGCGTATTTGAGTTATGAGCAAAAATACAAAAGAGATTTGATGAAAATCCCATAACTCTTACAGTTTTTATCACAGAAAGTTGAAATAGTGCTAAAACGACGAATTGAGAAAAAATAATGCGATTTACGCTATTTTGAACATTCTCCATATAAAATTGACTGAGAATCAGAAAATATTTTTAAAAAAAATCGCTGATACTTGTGAAATTTTATAGCTACAAAAAAACAATGAACTAAACATGTGCGAATACCGCCTCCTTACATAGATTTAGGCCTATAGTTCACATTGCTAATGAAGCGTATTCGAGTTATGAGCAAAAATCAAAAAAAAATTTGATGAAAATCCCATAACTCTTACAGTTTTTATCACAGAAAGTTGAAATAGTGCTAAAACGACGAATTGAGAAAAAATAATGCGATTTACGCTATTTTAAACATTCTCCATATAAAATTGACTAAGAATCAGAAAATAATTTTAAAAAAATCGCTGTTACTTGTGAAATTTTATAGCTACAAAAAAACAATGTACCAGACATGTGCGAATACCGCCTCCTTACATAGATTTAGGCCTATAGTTCACATTGCTATGGAAGCGTATTCGAGTTATGAGCAAAAATCCAAAAAAAAATTTGATGAAAATCCCATAGCTCTTACAATTTTTATCACAGAAAGTTGAAATAGTGCTAAAACGACGAATTGAGAAAAAATAATGCGATTTACGCTATTTTGAACATTCTCCATATAAAATTGACTGAGAATCAGAAAATATTTTTAAAAAAATCGCTGTAACTTGTGAAATCTTATAGCTAGAAAAAAACAATGTACTAGACATATGTGAATACCGCCCCCTTACATAGATTTAGGCCTATAGTTCACATTGCTATTGAAGCGTATTCGAGTTATGAGCAAAAATCCAAAAAAAATTTGATAAAAATTCCATAACTCTTACAGTTTTTATCACAGAAAGTTGAAATAGTGCTAAAACGACGAATTGAGAAAAATTATTGCGATTTACGCTATTTTGAACATTCTCCATATAAAATTGACTGAGAATCAGAAAATATTTAAAAAAAATCGCTGTAACTTGTGAAATCTTATAGCTACAAAAAAACAATGTACTAGACATGTGCGAATACCGCCTCCTTACATAGATTTAGGCCAATAATTCACATTGCTATTGAAGCGTGTTCGAGTTATGAGCAAAAATCCAAAAAAAATTTGATGAAAATCCCATAGCTCTTACAATTTTTATCACAGAAAGTTGAAATAGTGCTAAAACGACGAATTGAGAAAAAATAATGCGATTTACGCTATTTTGAACATTCTCCATATAAAATTGACTGAGAATCAGAAAATATTTTTAAAAAAATCGCTGTAACTTGTGAAATCTTATAGCTAGAAAAAAACAATGAACTAGACATGTGCGAATACCGCCTCCTTACATAGATTTAGGCCAATAATTCACATTGCTATTGAAGCGTATTCGAGTTATGAGCAAAAATCCAAAAATAATTTGATGAAAATCCCATAACTCTTACAGTTTTTATCACAGAAAGTTAAAATAGTGCTAAAACGACGAATTGAGAAAAAATAATGCGATTTACGCTATTTTGAACATTGTCCATATAAAATTGACTGTGAATCAGTAAATATTTTTAAAAAAATCGCTGTTACTTGTGAAATCTTATAGCTACAAAAAAACAATGTACTAGACATGTGCGAATACCGCCTCCTTACATAGATTTAGGCCAATAATTCACATTGCTATTGAAGCGTATTCGAGTTATGAGCAATTTAAAAAAAAAATTTGATGAAAATCCAATAACTCTTACAGTTTTTATCACAAAAAGGTGAAATAGTTCTAAAACGACGAATTGAGAAAAAATAATGCGATTTACATTTTTTTTAACATTCTCCATATAAAATTGACTGAGAATCAGAAAATATTTTTAAAAAAATCGCTGTTACTTGTGAAATCTTATAGCTACAAAAAAACAAGGTACTAGACATGTGTGAATACCGCCTCCTTACATAGATTTAGGCCTATAGTTTACATTGCTATTGAAGCGTATTCGAGTTATGAGCAAAAATCCAAAAAAAATTTGATGAAAATCCCATCTCTTACAGTTTTTATCACAGAAAGTTAAAATAGTGCTAAAACGACGAATTGAGAAAAAATAATGCGACTTACGCTGTTTTGAACATTCTCCATATAAAATTGTCTGAGAATCAGAAAATGTTTTTAAAAAAATCGCTGTTACTTGTAAAATCTTATAGCTAGAAAAAAACAATGTACTAGACATGTGCGAATACTGCCTCCTTACATAGATTTAGGCCTATAGCTCACATTGCTATTAAAGCGTATTCGAGTTATGAGCAAAAATCCAAAATAAATTTGATGAAATCCTATAACTCTTACAGTTTTTATCACAGAAAGTTGAAATAGTGCTAAAACGACGAATTGAGAAAAAATAATGCGATTTACGCTATTTTGAACATTCTCCATATAAAATTGACTGTGAATCAGTAAATATTTTTAAAAAAATCGCTGTTACTTGTGAAATCTTATAGCTACAAAAAACAATGTACTAGACATGTGCGAATACTGCCTCCTTACATAGATTTAGGCCAATAATTCACATTGCTATTGAAGCGTAATCGAGTTATGAGCAAAAATCAAAAAAAAATTTGATGAAAATCCCATAACTCTTACAGTTTTTATCACAGAAAGGTGAAATAGTGCTAAAACGACGAATTGAGAAAAAATAATGCGATTTACGCTATTTTGAACATTCTCCATATAAAATTGACTGAGAATCAGAAAATATTTTTAAAAAAATCGCTGTTACTCTTGAAATCTTATAGCTACAAAAAAACAATGTACTAGACATGTGCGAATACCGCCTCCCTACATAGATTTAGGCCTATAGTTCACATTTCTATTGAAGCGTATTCGAGTTATGAGCAAAAATCCAAAAAAAATTTGATGAAAATCTTATAACTCTTACAGTTTTTATCACAGAAAGTTGAAATAGTGGTAAAACGACGAATTGAGAAAAAATAATGCGATTTACGCTATTTTAAACATTCTCCATATAAAATTGACTGAGAATCAGAAAATATTTTAAAAAAATCGCTGTTACTTGTGAAATCTTATAGCTACAAAAAAACAATGTACTAGACATGTGCGAATACCGCCTCCTTACATAGATTTAGGCCAATAGTTCACATTGCTATTGAAGCGTAATCGAGTTATGAGCAAAAATCCAAAAAAAAATTGATAAAAATCCCATAACTCCTACAGTTTTTATCACAGAAAGTTGAAATAGTGCTAAAACGACGAATTGAGAAAAAATAATGCGATTTACGCTATTTTAAACATTCTCCATATAAAATTGACTGAGAATCAGAAAATATTTTTAAAAAAATCGCTGATACTTGTAAAATTTTATAGCTACAAAAAAACAATGTACTAAACATGTGCGAATACCGCCTCCTTACATAGATTTAGGCCTATAGTTGACATTGCTATTGAAGCGTATTCGAGTTATGAGCAAAAATCCAAAAAAAATTTGATGAAAATCCCATAACTCTTACAGTTTTTATCACAGAAAGTTGAAATAGTGCTAAATCGACGAATTGAGAAAAAATAATGCGATTTACGTTATTTTGAACATTCTCCATATAAAATTGACTGAGAATCAGAAAATATTTTTAAAAAAATCGCTGTTACTTGTGAAATCTTATAGCTACAAAAAAACAATGTACTAGACATGTGCGAATACCACCTCCTTACATAGATTTAGGCCTATAGTTCACATTGCTATTGAAGCGTAATCGAGTTATGAGCAAAAATAAAAAAAAAAATTGATGAAAATCCCATAACTCCTACAGTTTTTATCACAGAAAGTTGAAATAGTGCTAAAACGACGAATTGAGAAAAAATAATGCGATTTACGCTATTTTAAACATTCTCCATATAAAATTGACTGAGAATCAGAAAATATTTAAAGAAAAATCGCTGTTACTTGTGAAATCTTATAGCTACAAAAAAACAATGTACTAGACATGTGCGAATACCGCCTCCTTACATAGATTTAGGCCAATAATTCACATTGCTATTGAAGCGTGTTCGAGTTATGAGCAAAAATCCAAAAAAAATTTGATGAAAATCCCATAGCTCTTACAATTTTTATCACAGAAAGTTGAAATAGTGCTAAAACGACGAATTGAGAAAAAATAATGCGATTTACGCTATTTTGAACATTCTCCATATAAAATTGACTGAGAATCAGAAAATATTTTTAAAAAAATCGCTGTAACTTGTGAAATCTTATAGCTAGAAAAAAACAATGAACTAGACATGTGCGAATATTGCCTCCTTACATAGATTTAGGCCAATAATTCACATTGCTATTGAAGCGTATTCGAGTTATGAGCAAAAATCCAAAAATAATTTGATGAAAATCCCATAACTCTTACAGTTTTTATCACAGAAAGTTAAAATAGTGCTAAAACGACGAATTGAGAAAAAATAATGCGATTTACGCTATTTTGAACATTCTCCATATAAAATTGTCTGAGAATCAGAAAATATTTAAAAAAAATCGCTGTTACTTGTGAAATCTTATAGCTACAAAAAAACAATGTACTAGACATGTGTGAATACCGCCTCCTTACATAGATGTAGGCCTATAGTTTACATTGCTATTCAAGCGTATTCGAGTTATGAGCAAAAATCCAAAAAAAAATTTGATGAAAATCCCATAGCTCTTACAATTTTTATCACAGAAAGTTGAAATAGTGCTAAAACGACGAATTGAGAAAAAATAATGCGATTTACGCTATTTTGAACATTCTCCATATAAAATTGACTGAGAATCAGAAAATATTTTTAAAAAAATCGCTGTTACTTGTAAAATCTTATAGCTAGAAAAAAACAATGTACTAGACATGTGCGAATACCGCCTCCTTACATAGATTTAGGCCAATAATTCACATTGCTATTGAAGCGTATTCGAGTTATGAGCAAAAATCAAAAAAAAATTTGATGAAAATCCAATAACTCTTACAGTTTTTATCACAAAAAGGTGAAATAGTGCTAAAACGACGAATTGAGAAAAAATAATGCGATTTACGCTATTTTGAACATTCTCCATATAAAATTGACTGAGAATCAGAAAATATTTTTAAAAAAATCGCTGTTACTTGTGAAATCTTATAGCTACAAAAAAACAATGTACTAGACATGTGCGAATACCGCCTCCTTACATAGATTTAGGCCTATAGTTCACATTGCTATTTAAGCGTAATCGAGTTATGAGCAAAAATCCAAAAAAAATTTGATAAAAATCCCATAACTCCTACAGTTTTTATCACAGAAAGTTAAAATAGTGCTAAAACGACGAATTGAGAAAAAATAATGCGATTTACGCTATTTTAAACATTCTCCATATAAAATTGACTGAGAATCAGAAAATATTTTTAAAAAAATCGCTGATACTTGTAAAATTTTATAGCTACAAAAAAACAATGTACTAAACATGTGCGAATACCGCCTCCTTACATAGATTTAGGCCTATAGTTAATATTGCTATTGAAGCGTATTCGAGTTATGAGCAAAAATCTAAAAAAAATTTGATGAAAATCCCATAACTCTTACAGTTTTTATCACAGAAAGTTGAAATAGTGCTAAATCGACGAATTGAGAAAAAATAATGCGATTTACGTTATTTTGAACATTCTCCATATAAGATTGACTGAGAATCAGAAAATATTTTTAAAAAAATCGCTATT
The DNA here is from genome assembly GCA_963678705.1 of Panorpa germanica. Lineage (NCBI taxonomy): Eukaryota > Metazoa > Arthropoda > Insecta > Mecoptera > Panorpidae > Panorpa > Panorpa germanica. Next base: position 7,477 of record CAVMBN010000047.1, read on the forward strand.
ACTTATTAAATCTTATAGCTACAAAAAAACAATGTACTAGACATGTGCGAATACCGCCTCCTTACATAGATTTAGGCCTATAGTTCACATTGCTATTGAAGCGTATTCGAGTTATGAGCAAAAATCCAAAAAAAATTTGATGAAAATCCCATAGCTCTTACAATTTTTATCACAGAAAGTTGAAATAGTGCTAAAACGACGAATTGAGAAAAATTAATGCGATTTATGCTATTTTGAACAATCTCCATATAAAATTGACTGAGAATCAGAAAATATTTAAAAAAAATTCGCTGTAACTTGGGAAATCTTATAGCTAGAAAAAAACAATGTACTAGACATGTGTGAATACCGCCTCCTTACATAGATTTAGGCCTATAGTTTACATTGCTATTGAAGCGTATTCGAGTTATGAGCAAAAATCCAAAAAAAATTTGATGAAAATCCCATCTCTCACAGTTTTTATCAAAGAAAGTTGAAATAGTGCTAAAACGACGAATTGAGAAAAAATAATGCGATTTACGCTATTTTGAACATTCTCCATATAACATTGACTGAGAATCAGAAAATGTTTTTAAAAAAATCGCTGTTACTTGTAAAATCTTATAGCTAGAAAAAAACAATGTACTAGACATGTGCGAATACTGCCTCCTTACATAGATTTAGGCCTATAGCTCACATTGCTATTGAAGCGTATTCGAGTTATGAGCAAAAATCCAAAATAAATTTGATGAAAATCCTATAACTCTTACAGTTTTTATCACAGAAAGTTGAAATAGTGCTAAAACGACGAATTGAGAAAAAATAATGCGATTTACGCTATTTTGAACATTCTCCATATAAAATTGACTGTGAATCAGTAAATATTTTTAAAAAAATCGCTGTTACTTGTGAAATCTTATAGCTACAAAAAACAATGTACTAGACATGTGCGAATACTGCCTCCTTACATAGATTTAGGCCAATAATTCACATTGCTATTGAAGCGTATTCGAGTTATGAGCAAAAATCAAAAAAAAATTTGATGAAAATCCCATAACTCTTACAGTTTTTATCACAGAAAGGTGAAATAGTGCTAAAACGACGAATTGAGAAAAAATAATGCGATTTACGCTATTTTGAACATTCTCCATATAAAATTGACTGAGAATCAGAAAATATTTTTAAAAAAATCGCTGTTACTCTTGAAATCTTATAGCTACAAAAAAACAATGTACTAGACATGTGCGAATACCGCCTCCCTACATAGATTTAGGCCTATTGTTCACATTTCTATTGAAGCGTATTCGAGTTATGAGCAAAAATCCAAAAAAAATTTGATGAAAATCTTATAACTCTTACAGTTTTTATCACAGAAAGTTGAAATAGTGGTAAAACGACGAATTGAGAAAAAATAATGCGATTTACGCTATTTTTAACATTCTCCATATAAAATTGACTGAGAATCAGAAAATATTTTTAAAAAAATCGCTGTTACTTGTGAAATCTTATAGCTACAAAAAAACAATGTACTAGACATGTGCGAATACCGCCTCCTTACATAGATTTAGGCCAATAGTTCACATTGCTATTGAAGCGTAATCGAGTTATGAGCAAAAATCCAAAAAAAAATTGATAAAAATCCCATAACTCCTACAGTTTTTATCACAGAAAGTTGAAATAGTGCTAAAACGACGAATTGAGAAAAAATAATGCGATTTACGCTATTTTAAACATTCTCCATATAAAATTGACTGAGAATCAGAAAATATTTTTAAAAAAATCGCTGATACTTGTAAAATTTTATAGCTACAAAAAAACAATGTACTAAACATGTGCGAATACCGCCTCCTTACATAGATTTAGGCCTATAGTTGACATTGCTATTGAAGCGTATTCGAGTTATGAGCAAAAATCCAAAAAAAATTTGATGAAAATCCCATAACTCTTACAGTTTTTATCACAGAAAGTTGAAATAGTGCTAAATCGACGAATTGAGAAAAAATAATGCGATTTACGTTATTTTGAACATTCTCCATGTAAAGTTGACTGAGAATCAGAAAATATTTAAAGAAAAATCGCTGTTACTTGTGAAATCTTATAGCTACAAAAAAACATTGTACTAGACATGTGCGAATACCGCCTCCTTACATAGATTTAGGCCTATAGTTCACATTGCTATTGAAGCGTATTCGAGTTATGAGCAAAAATCCAAAAAAAATTTGATAAAAATCCCATAGCTCTTACAATTTTTATCACAGAAAGTTGAAATAGTGCTAAAACGACGAATTGAGAAAAATTAATGCGATTTACGCTATTTTGAACATTCTCCATTTAAAATTTACTGAGAATCAGAAAATATTTTTAAAAAAATCGCTGATACTTGTGAAATCTTATAGCTACAAAAAAACAATGTACTAGACATGTGCGAATACCACCTCCTTACATAGATTTAGGCCTATAGTTCACATTGCTATTGAAGCGTAATCGAGTTATGAGCAAAAATAAAAAAAAAAATTGATGAAAATCCCATAACTCTTACAGTTTTTATCACAGAAAGTTGAAATAGTGCTAAAACGACGAATTGAGAAAAAATAATGCGATTTACGCTATTTTGAACATTCTCCATATAAAATTGACTGAGAATCAGAAAATATTTTTAAAAAAATCGCTGTAACTTGTGAAATCTTATAGCTAGAAAAAAACAATGTACTAGACATGTGTGAATACAGCCTCCTTACATAGATTTAGGTTTATAGTTCACTTTGCTATTGAAGCGTATTCGAGTTATGAGCAAAAATCCAAAAAAAATTTGATGAAAATCCCATAACTCTTACAGTTTTTATCACAGAAATTTGAAATAGTGCTAAAACGACGAATTGAGAAAAAATAATGCGATTTACGCTATTTTGAACATTCTCCATATAAAATTGACTGAGAATCAGAAAATATTTTTAAAAAAATCGCTGTTACTTGTAAAATCTTATAGCTATAAAAAAACAATGTACTAGACATGTGCGAATACCGCCTTCTTACATAGATTTAGGCCTATAGTTTACATTGCTTTTGAAGCGTATTCGAGTTATGAGCAAAAATCTAAAAAAAATTTTTATGAAAATCCCATAACTCTTACAGTTTTTATCACAGAAAGTTGAAATAGTGCTAAAACGACGAATTGAGAAAAAATAATGCGATTTACGCTATTTTGAACATTCTCCATATAAAATTGACTGAGAATCAGAAAATGTTTTAAAAAAAATCGCTGTTACTTGTGAAATCTTATAGCTAGAAAAAAACAATGTACTAGACATGTGCGAATACCGCCTCCTTACTTAGATTTAAGCCTATAGCTCACATTGCTATTGAAGCGTATTCGAGTTATGAGCAAAAATCCAAAATAAATTTGATGAAAATCCTATAACTCTTACAGTTTTTATCACAGAAAGTTGAAATAGTGCTAAAACGACGAATTGAGAAAAAATAATGCGATTTACGCTATTTTGAACATTCTCCATATAAAATTGACTGTGAATCAGTAAATATTTTTAAAAAAATCGCTGTTACTTGTGAAATCTTATAGCTACAAAAAAACAATGTACTAGACATGTGCGAATACCGCCTCCCTACATAGATTTAGGCCTATAGTTCACATTTCTATTGAAGCGTATTCGAGTTATGAGCAAAAATCCAAAAAAAATTTGATGAAAGTCCCATAACTCTTACAGTTTTTATCACAGAAAGTTAAAATAGTGCTAAATCGACGAATTGAGAAAAAATAATGCGATTTACGCTATTTTGAACATTCTCCATATAAAATTGACTGAGAATCAGAAAATATTTAAAGAAAAATCGCTGTTACTTGTGAAATCTTATAGCTACAAAAAAACAATGTACTAGACATGTGCAAATACCGCCTCCTTACATAGATTTAGGCCTATAGTTCACATTGCTATTGAAGCGTATTCGAGTTATAAGCAAAAATCCAAAAAAAATTTGATGAAAATCCCATAGCTCTTACAATTTTTATCACAGAAAGTTGAAATAGTGCTAAAACGACGAATTGAGAAAAATTAATGCGATTTACGCTATTTTGAACATTCTCCATATAAAATTAACTGAGAATCAGAAAATATTTAAAAAAAATTCGCTGTAACTTGGGAAATCTTATAGCTAGAAAAAAACAATGTACTAGACATGTGTGAATACCGCCTCCTTACATAGATTTAGGCCTATAGTTCACATTGCTATTGAAGCGTATTTGTGTTATGAGCAAAAATCCAAAAAAAATTTGATGAAAATCCCATAATTCTTACAGTTTTTATCACAGAAAGTTTAAATAGTGCTAAAACGACGAAGTGAGAAAAAATAATGCGATTTACGCTATTTTGAACATTCTCCATATAAAATTGACTGAGAATCAGAAAATATTTTTAAAAAAATCGCTGTTACTTGTGAAATCTCATAGCTACAAAAAAACAATGTACTAGACATGTGCGAATACCGCCTCCTTACATAGATTTAGGCCTATAGTTCACATTGCTATTGAAGCGTATTCGAGTTATGAGCAAAAATCCAAAAAAAATTTGATGAAAATTCCATAGCTCTTACAATTTTTATCACAGAAAGTTGAAATAGTGCTAAAACGACGAATTGAGAAAAAATAATGCGATTTACGCTATTTTGAACATTCTCTATATAAAATTGACTGAGAATTAGAAAATATTTAAAGAAAAATCGCTGTTACTTGTGAAATCTAATAGCTACAAAAAAACAATGTACTAGACATGTGCGAATACCGCCTCCTTACATAGATTTAGGCCTATAGTTCACATTGCTATTGAAGCGTATTCGAGTTATGAGCAAAAATCCAAAAAAAATTTGATGAAAATCCCATAACTCTTACAGTTTTTATCACAGAAAGTTGAAATAGTGCTAAAACGACGAATTGAGAAAAAATAATGCGATTTACGCTATTTTGAACATTCTCCATATAAAATTGACTGAGAATCAGAAAATATTTAAAAAAAAATCGCTGTAACTTGTGAAATCTTATAGCTAGAAAAAAACAATGTACTAGACATGTGTGAATACCGCCTCCTTACATAGATTTAGGCCTATAGTTCACATTGCTAATAAAGCGTATTCGAGTTATGAGCAAAAATCCAAACAAAATTTGATGAAAATCCCATAACTCTTACAGTTTTTATCACAGAAAGTTAAAATAGTGCTAAAACGACGAATTGAGAAAGAATAATGCGATTTACGCTATTTTGAACATTCTCCATATAAAATTGACTGAGAATCATAAAATATTTTTAAAAAAATCGCTGTTACTTGTGAAATCTTATAGCTACAAAAAAAACAATGTACTAGACATGTGCAAATACCGCCTCCCTACATAGATTTAGGCCTATAGTTCACATTGCTAATGAAGCGTATTCGAGTTATGAGCAAAAATCCAAAAAAAATTTGATGAAAATCCCATAACTCTTACAGTTTTTATCACAGAAAGTTGAAATAGTGCTAAAACGACAAATTGAGAAAAAATAATGCGATTTACGCTATTTTAAACATTCTCCATATAAAATTGACTAAGAATCAGAAAATAATTTAAAAAAAATCGCTGTTACTTGTGAAATTTTATAGCTACAAAAAAACAATGTACCAGACATGTGCGAATACCGCCTCCTTACATAGATTTAGGCCTATAGTTCACATTGCTATGGAAGCGTATTCGAGTTATGAGCAAAAATCCAAAAAAAAATTTGATGAAAATCCCATAGCTCTTACAATTTTTATCACAGAAAGTTGAAATAGTGCTAAAACGACGAATTGAGAAAAAATAATGCGATTTACGCTATTTTGAACATTCTCCATATAAAATTGACTGAGAATCAGAAAATATTTTTAAAAAAATCGCTGTAACTTGTGAAATCTTATAGCTAGAAAAAAACAATGTACTAGACATGTGTGAATACCGCCCCCTTACATAGATTTAGGCCTATAGTTCACATTGCTATTGAAGCGTATTCGAGTTATGAGCAAAAATCCAAAAAAAATTTGATAAAAATTCCATAACTCTTACAGTTTTTATCACAGAAAGTTGAAATAGTGCTAAAACGACGAATTGAGAAAAATTATTGCGATTTACGCTATTTTGAACATTCTCCATATAAAATTGACTGAGAATCAGAAAATATTTAAAAAAAAATCGCTGTAACTTGTGAAATCTTATAGCTACAAAAAAACAATGTACTAGACATGTGCGAATACCGCCTCCTTACATAGATTTAGGCCAATAATTCACATTGCTATTGAAGCGTGTTCGAGTTATGAGCAAAAATCCAAAAAAAATTTGATGAAAATCCCATAGCTCTTACAATTTTTATCACAGAAAGTTGAAATAGTGCTAAAACGACGAATTGAGAAAAAATAATGCGATTTACGCTATTTTGAACATTCTCCATATAAAATTGACTGAGAATCAGAAAATATTTTTAAAAAATCGCTGTAACTTGTGAAATCTTATAGCTAGAAAAAAACAATGAACTAGACATGTGCGAATACCGCCTCCTTACATAGATTTAGGCCAATAATTCACATTGCTATTGAAGCGTATTCGAGTTATGAGCAAAAATCCAAAAATAATTTGATGAAAATCCCATAACTCTTACAGTTTTTATCACAGAAAGTTAAAATAGTGCTAAAACGACGAATTGAGAAAAAATAATGCGATTTACGCTATTTTGAACATTCTCCATATAAAATTGTCTGAGAATCAGAAAATATTTAAAAAAAATCGCTGTTACTTGTGAAATCTTATAGCTACAAAAAAACAATGTACTAGACATGTGCGAATACCGCCTCCTTACATAGATGTAGGCCTATAGTTCACATTGCTATTCAAGCGTATTCGAGTTATGAGCAAAAATCCAAAAAAAAATTTGATGAAAATCCCATAGCTCTTACAATTTTTATCACAGAAAGTTGAAATAGTGCTAAAACGACGAATTGAGAAAAAATAATGCGATTTACGCTATTTTGAACATTCTCCATATTAAATTGACTGAGATTCAGAAAATATTTTTAAAAAAATCGCTGTAACTTGTGAAATCTTATAGCTAGAAAAAAACAATGTACTAGACATCTGTGAATACCGCCTCCTTACATAGATTTAGGTTAATAGTTCACATTGCTATTGAAGCGTATTCGAGTTATGAGCAAAAATCCAAAAAAAATTTGATGAAAATCCCATAACTTACAGTTTTTATCACAGAAAGTTGAAATAGTGCTAAAACGACGAATTGAGAAAAAATAATGCGATTTACGCTATTTTGAACATTGTCCATATAAAATTGACTGTGAATCAGTAAATATTTTTAAAAAAATCGCTGTTACTTGTGAAATCTTATAGCTACAAAAAACAATGTACTAGACATGTGCGAATACCGCCTCCTTACATAGATTTAGGCCAATAATTCACATTGCTATTGAAGCGTATTCGAGTTATGAGCAATTTAAAAAAAAATTTGATGAAAATCCAATAACTCTTACAGTTTTTATCACAAAAAGGTGAAATAGTTCTAAAACGACGAATTGAGAAAAAATAATGCGATTTACATTTTTTTTAACATTCTCCATATAAAATTGACTGAGAATCAGAAAATATTTTTAAAAAAATCGCTGTTACTTGTGAAATCTTATAGCTACAAAAAAACAAGGTACTAGACATGTGTGAATACCGCCTCCTTACATAGATTTAGGCCTATAGTTTACATTGCTATTGAAGCGTATTCGAGTTATGAGCAAAAATCCAAAAAAAATTTGATGAAAATCCCATCTCTTACAGTTTTTATCACAGAAAGTTAAAATAGTGCTAAAACGACGAATTGAGAAAAAATAATGCGACTTACGCTGTTTTGAACATTCTCCATATAAAATTGTCTGAGAATCAGAAAATATTTAAAAAAAATCGCTGTTACTTGTAAAAACTTATAGCTACAAAAAAACAATGTACTAGACATGTGCGAATACCGCCTTCTTACATAGATGTAGGCCTATAGTTCACATTGCTATTGAAGCGTATTCGAGTTATGAGCAAAAATCCAAAAAAAATTTGATGAAAATCCCATAACTCTTACAGTTTTTATCAAAGAAAGTTGAAATAGTGCTAAAACGACGAATTGAGAAAAAATAATGCGATTTACGCTATTTTGAACATTCTCCATATAACATTGACTGAGAATCAGAAAATGTTTTTAAAAAAATCGCTGTTACTTGTAAAATCTTATAGCTAGAAAAAAACAATGTACTAGACATGTGCGAATACTGCCTCCTTACATAGATTTAGGCCTATAGCTCACATTGCTATTAAAGCGTATTCGAGTTATGAGCAAAAATCCAAAATAAATTTGATGAAAATCCTATAACTCTTACAGTTTTTATCACAGAAAGTTGAAATAGTGTTAAAACGACGAATTGAGAAAAAATAATGCGATTTACGCTATTTTGAACATTCTCCATATAAAATTGACTGTGAATCAGTAAATATTTTTAAAAAAATCGCTGTTACTTGTGAAATCTTATAGCTACAAAAAACAATGTACTAGACATGTGCGAATACTGCCTCCTTACATAGATTTAGGCCAATAATTCACATTGCTATTGAAGCGTATTCGAGTTATGAGCAAAAATCAAAAAAAAATTTGATGAAAATCCCATAACTCTTACAGTTTTTATCACAGAAAGGTGAAATAGTGCTAAAACGACGAATTGAGAAAAAATAATGCGATTTACGCTATTTTGAACATTCTCCATATAAAATTGAATGAGAATCAGAAAATATTTTTAAAAAAATCGCTGTTACTCTTGAAATCTTATAGCTACAAAAAAACAATGTACTAGACATGTGCGAATACCGCCTCCCTACATAGATTTAGGCCTATAGTTCACATTTCTATTAAAGCGTATTCGAGTTATGAGCAAAAATCCAAAAAAAATTTGATGAAAATCTTATAACTCTTACAGTTTTTATCACAGAAAGTTGAAATAGTGGTAAAACGACGAATTGAGAAAAAATAATGCGATTTACGCTATTTTAAACATTCTCCATATAAAATTGACTGAGAATCAGAAAATATTTTTAAAAAAATCGCTGTTACTTGTGAAATCTTATAGCTACAAAAAAACAATGTACTAGACATGTGCGAATACCGCCTCCTTACATAGATTTAGGCCAATAGTTTACATTGCTATTGAAGCGTAATCGAGTTATGAGCAAAAATCCAAAAAAAAATTGATAAAAATCCCATAACTCCTACAGTTTTTATCACAGAAAGTTGAAATAGTGCTAAAACGACGAATTGAGAAAAAATAATGCGATTTACGCTATTTTAAACATTCTCCATATAAAATTGACTGAGAATCAGAAAATATTTTTAAAAAAATCGCTGATACTTGTAAAATTTTATAGCTACAAAAAAACAATGTACTAAACATGTGCGAATACCGCCTCCTTACATAGATTTAGGCCTATAGTTGACATTGCTATTGAAGCGTATTCGAGTTATGAGCAAAAATCCAAAAAAAATTTGATGAAAATCCCATAACTCTTACAGTTTTTATCACAGAAAGTTGAAATAGTGCTAAATCGACGAATTGAGAAAAAATAATGCGATTTACGTTATTTTGAACATTCTCCATATAAAATTGACTGAGAATCAGAAAATATTTTTAAAAAATCGCTGTTACTTGTGAAATCTTATAGCTACAAAAAAACAATGTACTAGACATGTGCGAATACCACCTCCTTACATAGATTTAGGCCTATAGTTCACATTGCTATTGAAGCGTAATCGAGTTATGAGCAAAAATAAAAAAAAAAATTGATGAAAATCCCATAACTCTTACAGTTTTTATCACAGAAAGTTGAAATAGTGCTTAAACGACGAATTGAGAAAAAATAATGCGATTTACGCTATTTTAAACATTCTCCATATAAAATTGACTGAGAATCAGAAAATATTTAAAGAAAAATCGCTGTTACTTGTGAAATCTTATAGCTACAAAAAAACAATGTACTAGACATGTGCGAATACCGCCTCCTTACATAGATTTAGGCCAATAATTCACATTGCTATTGAAGCGTGTTCGAGTTATGAGCAAAAATCCAAAAAAAATTTGATGAAAATCCCATAGCTCTTACAATTTTTATCACAGAAAGTTGAAATAGTGCTAAAACGACGAATTGAGAAAAAATAATGCGATTTACGCTATTTTGAACATTCTCCATATAAAATTGACTGAGAATCAGAAAATATTTTTAAAAAAATCGCTGTAACTTGTGAAATCTTATAGCTAGAAAAAAACAATGAACTAGACATGTGCGAATACCGCCTCCTTACATAGATTTAGGCCAATAATTCACATTGCTATTGAAGCGTATTCGAGTTATGAGCAAAAATCCAAAAATAATTTGATGAAAATCCCATAACTCTTACAGTTTTTATCACAGAAAGTTAAAATAGTGCTAAAACGACGAATTGAGAAAAAATAATGCGATTTACGCTATTTTAAACATTCTCCATATAAAATTGTCTGAGAATCAGAAAATATTTAAAAAAAATCGCTGTTACTTGTGAAATCTTATAGCTACAAAAAAACAATGTACTAGACATGTGCGAATACCGCCTCCTTACATAGATGTAGGCCTATAGTTTACATTGCTATTCAAGCGTATTCGAGTTATGAGCAAAAATCCAAAAAAAATTTGATGAAAATCCCATAGCTCTTACAATTTTTATCACAGAAAGTTGAAATAGTGCTAAAACGACGAATTGAGAAAAAATAATGCGATTTACGCTATTTTGAACATTCTCCATATAAAATTGACTGAGAATCAGAAAATATTTTTAAAAAAATCGCTGTAACTTGTGAAATCTTATAGCTAGAAAAAAACAATGTACTAGATATCTGTGAATACCGCCTCCTTACATAGATTTAGGTTAATAGTTCACATTGCTATTGAAGCGTATTCGAGTTATGAGCAAAAATCCAAAAAAAATTTGATGAAAATCCCATAACTCTTACAGTTTTTATCACAGAAAGTTGAAATAGTGCTAAAACGACGAATTGAGAAAAAATAATGCGATTTACGCTATTTTGAACATTCTCCATATAACATTGACTGAGAATCAGAAAATGTTTTTAAAAAAATCGCTGTTACTTGTAAAATCTTATAGCTAGAAAAAAACAATGTACTAGACATGTGCGAATACCGCCTCCTTACATAGATTTAGGCCAATAATTCACATTGCTATTGAAGCGTATTCGAGTTATGAGCAAAAATCAAAAAAAAATTTGATGAAAATCCAATAACTCTTACAGTTTTTATCACAAAAAGGTGAAATAGTGCTAAAACGACGAATTGAGAAAAAATAATGCGATTTACGCTATTTTGAACATTCTCCATATAAAATTGACTAAGAATCAGAAAATATTTTTTAAAAAATCGCTGTTACTTGTGAAATCTTATAGCTACAAAAAAACAATGTACTAGACATGTGCGAATACCGCCTCCTTACATAGATTTAGGCCTATAGTTCACATTGCTATTTAAGCGTAATCGAGTTATGAGCAAAAATCCAAAAAAAATTTGATAAAAATCCCATAACTCCTACAGTTTTTATCACAGAAAGTTAAAATAGTGCTAAAACGACGAATTGAGAAAAAATAATGCGATTTACGCTATTTTAAACATTCTCCATATAAAATTGACTGAGAATCAGAAAATATTTTTAAAAAAATCGCTGATACTTGTAAAATTTTATAGCTACAAAAAAACAATGTACTAAACATGTGCGAATACCGCCTCCTTACATAGATTTAGGCCTATAGTTGACATTGCTATTGAAGCGTATTCGAGTTATGAGCAAAAATCCAAAAAAAATTTGATGAAAATCCCATAACTCTTACAGTTTTTATCACAGAAAGTTGAAATAGTGCTAAATCGACGAATTGAGAAAAAATAATGCGATTTACGCTATTTTGAACATTCTCCATATAACATTGACTGAGAATCAGAAAATGTTTTTAAAAAATCGCTGTTACTTGTAAAATCTTATAGCTAGAAAAAAACAATGTACTAGACATGTGCGAATACTGCCTCCTTACATAGATTTAGGCCTATAGCTCACATTGCTATTGAAGCGTATTCGAGTTATGAGCAAAAATCCAAAATAAATTTGATGAAAATCCTATAACTCTTACAGTTTTTATCACAGAAAGTTGAAATAGTGCTAAAACGACGAATTGAGAAAAAATAATGCGATTTACGCTATTTTGAACATTCTCCATATAAAATTGACTGTGAATCAGTAAATATTTTTGAAAAATCGCTGTTACTTGTGAAATCTTATAGCTACAAAAAACAATGTACTAGACATGTGCGAATACTGCCTCCTTACATAGATTTAGGCCAATAATTCACATTGCTATTGAAGCGTATTCGAGTTATGAGCAAAAATCAAAAAAAAATTTGATGAAAATCCCATAACTCTTACAGTTTTTATCACAGAAAGGTGAAATAGTGCTAAAACGACGAAGTGAGAAAAAATAATGCGATTTACGCTATTTTGAACATTCTCCATATAAAATTGACTGAGAATCAGAAAATATTTTTAAAAAAATCGCTGTTACTCTTGAAATCTTATAGCTACAAAAAAACAATGTACTAGACATGTGCGAATACCGCCTCCCTACATAGATTTAGGCCTATTGTTCACATTTCTATTGAAGCGTATTCGAGTTATGAGCAAAAATCCAAAAAAATTTGATGAAAATCTTATAACTCTTACAGTTTTTATCACAGAAAGTTGAAATAGTGGTAAAACGACGAATTGAGAAAAAATAATGCGATTTACGCTATTTTAAACATTCTCCATATAAAATTGACTGAGAATCAGAAAATATTTTTAAAAAAATCGCTGTTACTTGTGAAATCTTATAGCTACAAAAAAACAATGTACTAGACATGTGCGAATACCGCCTCCTTACATAGATTTAGGCCAATAGTTTACATTGCTATTGAACCGTAATCGAGTTATGAGCAAAAATCCAAAAAAAAATTGATAAAAATCCCATAACTCCTACAGTTTTTATCACAGAAAGTTGAAATAGTGCTAAAACGACGAATTGAGAAAAAATAATGCGATTTACGCTATTTTAAACATTCTCCATATAAAATTGACTGAGAATCAGAAAATATTTTTAAAAAAATCGCTGATACTTGTAAAATTTTATAGCTACAAAAAAACAATGTACTAAACATGTGCGAATACCGCCTCCTTACATAGATTTAGGCCTATAGTTGACATTGCTATTGAAGCGTATTCGAGTTATGAGCAAAAATCCAAAAAAAATTTGATGAAAATCCCATAACTCTTACAGTTTTTATCACAGAAAGTTGAAATAGTGCTAAATCGACGAATTGAGAAAAAATAATGCGATTTACGTTATTTTGAACATTCTCCATATAAAATTGACTGAGAATCAGAAAATATTTTTAAAAAAATCGCTGTTACTTGTGAAATCTTATAGCTACAAAAAAACAATGTACTAGACATGTGCGAATACCACCTCCTTACATAGATTTAGGCCTATAGTTCACATTGCTATTGAAGCGTAATCGAGTTATGAGCAAAAATAAAAAAAAAATTGATGAAAATCCCATAACTCTTACAGTTTTTATCACAGAAAGTTGAAATAGTGCTAAAACGACGAATTGAGAAAAAATAATGCGATTTACGCTATTTTAAACATTCTCCATATAAAATTGACTGAGAATCAGAAAATATTTAAAGAAAAATCGCTGTTACTTGTGAAATCTTATAGCTACAAAAAAACAATGTACTAGACATGTGCGAATACCGCCTCCTTACATAGATTTAGGCCAATAATTCACATTGCTATTGAAGCGTGTTCGAGTTATGAGCAAAAATCCAAAAAAAATTTGATGAAAATCCCATAGCTCTTACAATTTTTATCACAGAAAGTTGAAATAGTGCTAAAACGACGAATTGAGAAAAAATAATGCGATTTACGCTATTTTGAACATTCTCCATATAAAATTGACTGAGAATCAGAAAATATTTTTAAAAAAATCGCTGTAACTTGTGAAATCTTATAGCTAGAAAAAAACAATGAACTAGACATGTGCGAATACCGCCTCCTTACATAGATTTAGGCCAATAATTCACATTGCTATTGAAGCGTATTCGAGTTATGAGCAAAAATCCAAAAATAATTTGATGAAAATCCCATAACTCTTACAGTTTTTATCACAGAAAGTTAAAATAGTGCTAAAACGACGAATTGAGAAAAAATAATGCGATTTACGCTATTTTGAACATTCTCCATATAAAATTGTCTGAGAATCAGAAAATATTTAAAAAAAATCGCTGTTACTTGTGAAATCTTATAGCTACAAAAAAACAATGTACTAGACATGTGCGAATACCGCCTCCTTACATAGATGTAGGCCTATAGTTTACATTGCTATTCAAGCGTATTCGAGTTATGAGCAAAAATCCAAAAAAAAATTTGATGAAAATCCTATAGCTCTTACAATTTTTATCACAGAAAGTTGAAATAGTGCTAAAACGACGAATTGAGAAAAAATAATGCGATTTACGCTATTTTGAACATTCTCCATATAAAATTGACTGAGAATCAGAAAATATTTTTAAAAAAATCGCTGTAACTTGT
>CAVMBN010000048.1:0-43363 GCA_963678705.1 Panorpa germanica
AAGGTTACAATATGAACGTTGGTGTTTACTTTACAAATACAGAACAATGAATGCACCAACAACCTTAAGTTCTAGATAATATATACTCAGTCCTACATTAGTTTTCAGCTAGACTTAATAGGTTTATTTTATTACTTTTAAGAACACGTTTCTTTAATTTCGGTAAGCACACCCCTCAAGTATTCAGTCAGTGGTTTAGAGTTTCACACAATATAATTGCTTCAACCTTTCTGTTTAAAATATACCGTCATTAATCACATTCTTTATGACTTTCCTAGACCGGGTGTCATAGCTATGATTTCTTTCTATGCTTGATTTATTTTTACGTTCCACATATATAAATATAAATATATTTTGATAAATAATAAAATAAATATAATTTATAAACTAATTATCTATGTTTTTTATTTAAACTAATTAAAATTATTCTTCTTCTTTTTATAAATAAATAGTGCTAAGTGTTTTGCATACCTACAAGGTGGGTGCAAGCTGTAATCCCCTGCAATTCTCAATGTAATTTATTTTACCAACAAAAGACTAGGGTGTGAGTAAACTTTGTTCTAAGTTAAATGCATTTTTTTTTGTGTATGTTGTGCCGGTAGTCCAAAATATAAATGGAATCGATACAACTAAGAATCAACGTTGTTGAATTTTATTATAGGATGCGTTTAAATTTTTTAAATAAAATAATATAATCTTTTCTGCAAATTAATAAGAATTCACCTGAAATATCACGAAAGAATCAATGTAACATACACGGGTATGTTTAAACAAAGATTTACTAAGTTAAATGCATTTTTTTTTGTGTACGTTGTGCCGGTAGTCCAAAATATAAATGCAATGGATACAACTTAGAATCAACGTTGTTGAATTTTATTATAGGATGCGTTTAAATTTTTTAAATAAAATACCATAAATTTTTCTGCAAATTAATAAGAATTCACCTGAAATATCACGAAAGTATCAGTGTAACATACAAGGGTATGTTTAAACAAAGATTTACAACGACCGCCTGCGCCTGTTGTCATTTGAACTAACTAAAGTGCAACAAACAATAACTACTACAATAAAATATCATGTTATTGTATCAGGGTAACATACAAGGGTATAGTAAATTTTAAAAAAAGGCAATGTTGTTTTCGCATGAACCATAATAAAAAAAATATTAAAATTTAAAATGTAGTTATTAGAATATATTCTCTATATAATCCACTTATTTGATTTTGGTGAAAGGTCATTGGACATAAGGTAGCAACGTTGAATTAATTGAATATTAAAATCTCTCTGTTTAAAAGAAAATGTTCGTTTTCTGCTTAATTGACGTGTTGACAGGTGAGACATAGAAAGTTGAAATTTTATTAGTGAATAATTGAGACTGTCCTTTATATAATCCAGTGGTTTAATTTTGTTTAAAAGTCATTGCGGTAGAGAGGTAGAGCAATTCTATGGAACCTTTAAATAAAAGAGGTTAGAAAAAATGGTGTATACATTTTATTGCAACATGCTAATTAATAGAAGTACTCTTAATAAATAGAGGTTACAACATATAGTATTTTAAAGGCACCTCTATATAATAGAGGTTTCGTCTTATAATTTAAATATTTATTTGTTACCTCTTTAAGTAGAGGTTAAAAAAAATAAATTAGGTAAATTTTTGAAACTTATAAATAATAAAGGTTAACAATAAAAAATGCATGTATATATATTATACATATTATTACAACCTGTAAATAAAAGGGGTAGTACTAACTATTAGTTAATAGAAAATTTATTTGGAAACTTTTAATTTTTTTTTTAAAAAAATGTTTACGACCTTCCAATCTTAATTGTCAACAATATTTCTTTAAAGTATTTATAGAATAAATACAAATTGTGAAGAAGAAGACTGCGTAGGTTTTGTTAGCAGTATGAAAAACCAAATCAAGTAGGGCGAATTATATTGTACTACAGAAATTTGTCAATGTCATTTCGAAAAGGATTTCGTGTATTCTGCCTTAAATATTATAGTGTCTGGCAATAAATTAATTCAAGTATGCCAAGATCAAATGGCATAATCTGTAGACAAAAATGTCTTTGATTTGTTTAAATTTGTTTGTTAATGCCTATACACGTTTTCGTAAAAATTGTCCAGTTGAAATACACAAACTTATTGTAGAAAGGTAATTATATGGGCAACAAAATTTGAAATATCCCAATAATACAAAATATTGTAATTGAAATGCTACCAAAATCATCACCACCTTGCAAAAATTTTTTTATTTGTGTATGTAGAGTTTATAGCAGTGATTTAAAAGAAAAATGTATAAACTTTGTTATAATTCCAGGAACACTATCACAATTAGTGCAGGAATTTGTGAAACTTGCTGCTACACAAAAAACAAAGATAATATGCAGTCATCTAAAATTCGTCGATATACTCTTTAGTTAAATAAGATGAGTAACCTACAATTGCTGTTTATATAATACCTCTAAATATATATATATATATATTATATATATAGATTAAGATGGATAACAAATTGAGGTTAGTGTTTATATTTTCTGAAAATATTTTGTTCTGTTTTCGTTGTTAATAAAAAATATTTTATTATTTTACAGTTATAAAATTTTCAACTCATATCACAGTAAAATGAATTAATTTAAAGGCCCGTTGATTGGTTTTGAACAAAGTAGATACAAAATTGGGTGAAATCTCATTTTTTTTAAGAAATTGGTAAGGAGACATTATAAAAACACTGCTTTTGGTCGCCATTTTTTCAAGATGGAGTCCTAAATGATTAAAATTATATTGCGGATAAACAAAATATTTAGAATCAACGCACCCAAATCAGTCAGAAACGCTTGTTTGCCAGTTTTTCCGCCAATTTGCCAAATTTTTGGATCATTAGCCAGGACTAATACTGCAGTCTGCAATTGGATCGATTTTTTAAAAGAGCCAATTTAATTTTTCAAAATTCATTAATTGCAATTCGCAAATATTGTTGAATGGTTGCATATGGTTGTTTGTTGGTTTGTTCTTAAACAGTATTTTAGAAAAAAAGATTGATTTCTTATAATAAGTTATTTTTACATAATTTACTATCATTATATTTGTATAATATATCCTAATTAATAAATTGAATACCAGTTTACATCGAGTCTTCTTGGTGAGCGCACGTATTTACAATAAACAAAACAATAAAATAAATAGTGATCTTTTTTTTTTGCAAATTATAATATTTTTTTTTTTCGTGATTTATTTTTTTTTTAAATTATAATTTATATTATTATTAAGTGTTATTAATTAGAAGTGAAGTAACTTCTATTTAATTATCACTGGTTAATTAACAATATGGATATGGAGGTTGAACCTCCCGATAAAAATCCGATCAATAAAAACAACTCTGTGACTAACAAATCAATTCCTACAGATAAAACATCCAGTGATATAACAGAAAACTTAAATAACAATAGTGACAATGTTAAAAAAATATTTAATAATTTATACAACACAGAAACAAAATATGACTCGTATAAAGTAATGATAGTTAAAAATAATAGTGATGGAAATACATTTTTTAGTTCTCTTAAATTAGCAGAAATAATATGTAAAATTAGCAATAAATCTAATATAATAGAAATTAAAAAAGTGGGAAGAAATAGAGTAATCGTTCAATGTGCTAATGCAGTACTAGCTAACGAAATTACCAAATCAACATTGCTGAAAAACAATGGGTATGAAGCGTTTATCCCATTTTACTGGTGCACAAAAGTTGCTATTATAAAAGGTGTTGATATTGAATATTCGGAAGATACAATTTTAAATAATATAGAGTGTCCACCTTTTAAAGTAACGAGAGTGCAAAGGTTAAATCGAAAACTAAGAGTTGACGGAGCTATTAAATATGAACCCAGTACAACAGTGAAATTATTCTTTGAAGGACTTGCTATTCCTGCTTATGTTTACATGTGGAGAGTGAGACGAGCATGTGAACCATTTGTACAACAGACGATACAATGTTATAATTGTTTTAAATTTGGACATGCAGCCACAAAATGTAGAGCAAAAGTAGCAAAATGTAAATTCTGCGGAAGTGAAGATCATTTACGTACTGCATGCACATCTCCTAATCCGACATGCATAAATTGTAAACTTAACCACGAGGCTACAGACAATGAATGTCCTGAAAAAAAAAGACAAATCAAGATAAAAGATCTCATGGCCCAACACAATCTCAGTTTTTATGAAGCAAAATTAGAATTAACAGAAAAAAATACAGACTATTTATACTCAGTAAGAACTCAAAACTCTTTTGAAGCTCTAAACTACAATGAGATTTTTCCCAATATCACTAATAAATACAATAGTATCAACATAATTCCAACATACAAACCAAACCCTTTAACCAGAAGAACTAATACCAGAGTGAATAAATCAAATACAGGTAACTCGTTACAAAGATCTTACAGTCAACCACAACCTACGACATCCACTAAAGAACCAATTCCAAAAAGAAGAAGAGAAGAAAAGAAACCTAACAATGAAGAAAGCGACACATACCTTAAGATAACTAATCAAGGAAAAAACAGAAAGCAAATCAACCAAGAGACACCTGATATTACAATGGAAAACAATGATAATGATACCTGCTATACATCAATATATAATAAAAATAATGATGACAAAATTAAAAATACAAACAAAGACCCAAATATTACATCCCAATCCCTTAGAAGCTACAAGAAACAAATATCTAGTGTACAATGGCCAAACTCGTAAGAAAACATCGATATATAAATTAAGTTTATTTTTAAAAATCTATTCACATCACTAAACCTAATCGTTTAATAAATTTACTAAAATATTAAATCAACAATAATTATATAAACGGAGAGAAAATAAAATAAAATAAAATATATAAATAAATCTAACAACAAGACCAAGGACAGATATAAAAATCAATAATTAATTAAAACAGTTAAAATGATAAATTTTATTCAATGGAATTGCAGAGGAGTCAGATATATTAAAGAGGAACTACAACATATGTTACAGAAGCATAACATACATATATGCATACTATCAGAAACGTTTTTAACAAAAAATATCAATTTCAACATCAAAGGTTATTTTATTGAAAGAGAAGATAGGATACAGAATACAAACTATAATCCCCACGGGGGTGTTGCTATCTTGATTCATAAATCTATAAAATATAAACGAGTAATGCTAAATAACCCATTTAATTCGGTCGAAATAGTTGGAATAATTTTAACACATAACGAAACTGATGTAATATGTATTTTATCAATCTATGCTAAACCGAATCATAAACTATCTAATTCTAATTGGTCACAGATAAAACAACAAATAGATGTTCCTGTTATACTTGCTGGAGATTTTAACGCGACTAATCTTGCTTGGGATATAAATTGTCCAGGTAGTCAGTATGAAGGTAACGAATTGTTAGATTTCATAGAAAACGAAAATCTAAATATTATCAACGATGATAAACCAACTAGAGTAAGCAATCTCAGTACAAGGGACAGTATATTGGATCTCACATTGGTATCAATGACTTTAACACAACAAATTACTTCGTGGCAAGTTCTTGCAGATAGCTTAGGTAGTGATCACTACCCAATTTTTTTCTGTTTGAATGACTATAATAAAGACCGTTACCGTACATCTGAATATTTAACGAGGAGAAATTTCCGAAAAGCAGATTGGGAGAAATATAGCCTTGAAATAGAAAGCAGAATTTCAAACCTTAGCACAAATGGAATCACAAGTAATCCCCAAGATTTTGAAAACAAATACAACCAATTTAGAGATGTTATTAATAATTCGGCAGACATACATATCCCATCTACCAGATTGTATAATATAACTCCTAATAAAATAAAACCGTCTTGGTGGGACACTGAGTGCAATAAAATGATAGCTCAAAGAAAATTAGCACTAACTATTTTTAATAAAAACATGACAATGGCGAATTATTTAAATTATAAAAAACATCAAGCTAAAACCAGACGATATTTTAGAGCCAGAAAAAAAATAGAATGGCAAAATTTCTGCGAGAATTTAAACCCAAACACAACAACCAACATTGTCTGGAATAATATAAGAAAAATTAACAATAAAAGCTATAGTACTAAAAGGATAAGTGATAATGAAAATTTATTAGAAGAATTCATTAAAAAAAAATTTCCACAGAACAACAATTTAAATATTACTACCACCACCATCGTAAAAGATAATTTTCTAGATAATAACATAAATAAAAATGAAGTAAAATTCGCGTTAAATCATAATAAAAACAGTAGCACAGGATTTGATAGAATAAATTACAAAATGATACAAAACTTACCTGACAATGCAATAAATCATCTTACACAAATATACAATCTGTCATTAAACACTGCTGATATACCATTAGACTGGAAAAAACATATCGTTGTTCCTATATTAAAAACAGGAAAAGATCCAAACAAAGAAGAATCATTCAGACCAATTACTTTACTATCATGTATGGGCAAAACTATGGAATCCATCATCAAAAACAGACTGGAGTGGTATCTCGAACATCATAAAAGATTACCTGAGTTACAATTTGCGTTTAGAAAAACAAGAAGTACACAGCATAACTTAAACATATTGAATATCGATATTCAAAGAACATACAGTAAAAATCATTATATGATAGCTGCTTTCATTGACATTGAAGCTGCTTATGACAATGTTAATCTAAAAATATTAAAAGAAAAAGTAGAAAACATAGGTATATCTTCCAAAATATCCAACTGGATTATAAACTACTTCCAAAATAGAGAAATAACAGTTAGATACAATAATAAGTTAACTGGTCCTATACTATGTAATCACGGAATTCCACAAGGCTCAATATTATCTCCCTTATTATTCAACATATACACAGAAAAGTTAACAACATTATCAGATAACAACACAACAGTACTGATGTATGCAGATGACATGGTTATTTATAGTATGGGTCATACACAAGATATAGCTCAAAACAGATTACAATCGAAATTAAGAAAACTAGATATTTTATTAAAGGAAATCAAATTAAATATATCGTCAGAAAAAAGTAAAATAGTTATATTTACAAGGCATAGAATAAACTGCAGTCCAAAAATAACCATCAGAAATAAAAATATAACTGTTACTTCAAATACCAAATTTCTGGGTATATTCTTTGATACGAAAAGCACTTGGGCGAAAGAAATTGCACATATTATTAACAAATGTCAAAAAGGCTTAAATTTGATGCGATGTATAGCAGGATACAAATGGGGCGCACACCCAACAACCTTAATAAAAATATATAAAGCTATTGTTAGACCGCATATTGACTATTCTAGTACTATGATCTGCACCGCAAATAACTCAAGATTAAAAAAAATTGAAATTATACAAAACAAATGTTTAAGAATAATATTAGGTGCAATGGTTTCAACACCAATCCAAATCCTCAACTATCAAACTAATATTCCTCCGGTAAATATCAGAATACAACAAATATCAGACAGTTTCTTTTGTAAAAACAGACATAACTCATGTGGCCCCTTAAATACAAGATTATCTAAACTATATGTTCTTTATAATAAACCATATTGGACAACTCATAAAAAACCGGCACTTTTAACTAGTTTTGATAGATATAATAACTTGAACTTAGAGGTACACAACATTATACCTTTTTTCAAATTTCCATTAGAAATAAGCATGACAACAATACATACAGAAATAAATTTGTTCAAGAAGAATGACAGTAAGGAAATAACTTATCAAAAATATATGGAATATATAACAAAAGATGATATAAACTGGAGTATATGGTTTACCGATGGTTCATTCGAAAAAAACTCTAGGACTGGAGGAATTGGCATTTTCAATTATAATACAGATCAACAGTACAAATACAAACTTAACAACATCACAAATTCTTATAATACAGAAATAACAGCAATTATGAAAGTACTAGAAATAATACAAAAAACTGACAATAAAAATATATTAATCTTCACAGATTCTCGTAGTGTTTGTGTATCTTTAAATAACAATAAATTCAAAAACAATAATAATAACAAAATATGTTCAATTAAAGAATATCTTTTAAAATGAAAAAAAATGATATCAATGTTAAACTTATTTGGATTCCTGGACATGTAGGCATAAAAGGAAACGAAATGGCTGACAAACTGGCCAAAGAAGCTTGTGTAGATGGGGAAATAATCGAAATAAATTGGTCAATAAATGATTCCAAAAAAATAATTAAAGAAAATTGTATGGCAGAATGGCAGAATATATATAATGAGAAAAGTCAAAGTACTGGAAAATTTTTTTTTGCAGCGAATCAAAAAATTCCAACAACCACATGGTTTAATAAAAATCATTCACGGAGATATATTTCAACAAATTGTCGAATGAAATCTGGGCATTCTAGATGTCCAGCTCATCTATTCAAAATAAATATAAAAGACACACCAAATTGTAGATGTGGAGAAGAAGGGTCTTTGGACCATATAATTCTAGGGTGTCATCTTTTAACATCAAAAATTGATAGACTTTTAAATGATTTATGTAATGTAACACAGTTCCCAGTCAATATGTCCTGTTTAATGACAAGTGAAGCAACGGCGGAAATATTAACAAACTTTGTGATAGAAAATAATATAGAAGTGTAATTTAAGTTAAAATATTTTATTTAGTATGTATTTAATTTTAAGTTTAATTTTTTAAAAAGAATCAATTTGTTTTGTATTTATTAGAACAATTATAATTTATATGTAAATTTTTATATAATTTTACAAATAAAAGCAATGGCAAGAAGGCTGAATAAGCCAAAGCCTAAATAAATAAAAAAAAAAAAAAAAAATAAATAAATTGAATAAATATAAGTTAGATTTGTTATTGCTGCAGTCAGTGTTATCACCACGTGGACTGACTCTTATCAATTTTATAAATTGCGTTTCATTGTAGTGTATATCTTTAAAATTCGTTTTCTTTAGAAGTTAGAATAAATAGTTTATTTTTACGTTGAAATTAAAATCGAAATCTCTCTGGACTCATATGTTCTTCTTTGCTTGCTTTCTTTCTCTAGTATAGTACTACAATTAGATTCATTTTTGCTTATAACTTTTTTATTTTAAAAGCTACAACAAAAAATTCTTAATAAAAGTTGTAGGTTATTTTATTATCTACAAAAAATAATACAGGGAAATTTTTGTGGGAGGTATAGTTTTTGAGATAATCAAAAGAAACTGAGAGGAATACGAGTTTAGGGTTATCAGCAAAAAGAAGATAGAAAGAGCGTGGAGGAGATAGAGAAGGAGGACGGAGAAAGAGGAAAAAGAGAGAAAGCAAGGAGTGTAAAATTGTTAAGTAGAGGAGAGAGAAACACGATTAAGTTTAGGTAGAGTTTATGAATTTACTTTTATTTTTAATTAAATGTAATTTATAATTTAATTTTGGAAGAATGTGTTGTTGTATTAATTAATTAATTTATTTAACGTCGGTCTATTTCTGATGCTGTCCTTTAAGTCATATCACCGACGACATTATAAAATGTAGAGAAACGAGTAAAAGTGTAAAAAGTGAAAAGAATATTGTGCAGTTATTGAAGGCAGGGAAGCGATTGATGGTGGAGATAGAGAGGAGGAGCGAGGAAAGAGACGGAGGAGCAGAGTAGAAACAGAAGGGAGTGTAGAAGGAAGAAAGAATCAGTAGGAGTTTAAATGTATCTGTTTTATCTAATGGCAAAAACATTAATATAAAGTTATTTAAAAAAAATACAAACAAAAGAATCTGAATTTTATTTTAAGATAGCGCTCAGCCAAAATCTGACTATTCGTTTAGATACATTTTCAACCAAGCTATAAGTGAGTTTAGTTACTTCATTTTTAAAGTTATCTTAGTTTGTTATAATGTATCTCTAATAAATCAACCGCTTGAGTCACAGATACGAACTGAACTTTATTCCAAATCTCACATTTACTACTCATATAAAGATAAAAGTATTACATAGTTAAAGGTAGATGGCACTACTGGTATAATTGACTGATATTGTCGATACAAAATAGACATAAAATAACACCCCTACTTATCGCAATATCCACTATTACAGATAAATACAAGTTTAATCTAAACAAACTATCCCAAGAAGTAACATAAATTTATAATGCTTTGCTGAACATAAACTTTTCGTTAAAATGTCAGCTAGCATATCAGCTGTTGGCACATAAAGTACTTAAACAATTTTATCTTTTACTAAATCACGACAAAAATGATATTTGATATCAATATGCTTTGTACGTTTATGAAAGACTGGGTTTGCACACAACTTCTGTGCGCCTTTGTTATCATTGAATATGCTTATTGTGTACATCTTATTGGTTATTTCATACTGTAATTCCTTAAAATATAATGCTTCTCTACATGCCTCAGATAGACCAATATACTCTGATTCAGTACTGGAGAGGGCTACACATTTCTGTTTCCTACATTCCCATGAAATTACATCATGAGACAACAAAAAACACATCCCAGTATATGATCTCCTATCTTCACAGTTAGAAGCCCAATCAGTATCAACGTAGCCTCTTATTTCAGAGTTACCATCTTTACAATATTTTATTCCATAAGATTTAGTTCTTTTAAGATATCTCAATAATCTCTTTGCATATTCCCAATTCTGTTTAGTGTGGCAATTATTGAATTGACTCAAAAAACTTATAGAATAACTAATATCTGGCCTAGTTAAGACTGACAGATACATCAAACTACAAATTAGTTGTTGATAGAGCACACATTTATTTACACCTACTTCACCTTTACTTACATTTAATTTGACCTCCATAGGTGTATCAACAACCTTACAATCACTTCAATTAAATTTGTTCAATAATTGATCAATATAAGTTTGCTGGCTCAAAGTTACATATCCTTTATCTTTGTTAAAGGTTACATTCATTTTAAGACATAGTTTAACATCACCTAAGTCTTTAATGCTAAACTTATTAGATAAAATCTGTTTCAAGATCTTAGTTTCAGTTTTATCGTTGGAAAATATAAAGAAATCATCGACATAGACTGTTACAATAGTCTTACATTTGTTATTATCCTTTATATACATACATGGCTCTTGTTTTCGCGTCACGTGCTGCTCCTATTTCTTCTGGTACTGTCTGCGACTTGATGCAATTAGACAGCCCCTCCAGAATTAAGAAATTCTCAGCCGCGAAAGCCCATTCACTGTAATTCTCCCGACCTTTCAGTTTAGGCACACTGACATGATAGTTCGTCGTCATTTTCACAGTCACAGCGTTAATTACAGTTTATCTTAATCTGCAAAGACTATTTCACTAATAATGTCCACGAAAATTGCGAGAAAAACTAAAAAAATACTGGGCTCATAACCTCTAATAAATCAAACGCTTAAGTCACAGATACGAACTGAACTTTATTCCAAATCTCACATTTACTACTCATATAAAGATAAAAGTATTACATAGCTAAAGGTAGATGGCACTACTGGTATAATTAACTGATATTGTCGATACAAAATAGACATAAAATAACAGTATCTAGATACTTTAAGTACCCAATGAGATCCAGAGATTACGACAATTTAAATTTAAACGCAAATTCAAGACACTGTCCCTACTTATTTCCTCTATTTCACAAATATTGATTTTCCTCTGTATAATAAATATTTTCTTTCTAATTATTGTGATATGCAATTTCAAATGAATAAATATTATCATAAAGTTTTCTTTAATATATACAATTAATTACCCATTATATTAACATCGTATTGTAGTAGTAAATGATTATTAATAAAATAATTCGTTCATTTTGTTTAACGTTGATCACTTTTTAAATATTTTTTTAAAGTTGTTGTAGTTCTGAAGAGGGCTCAAAGGTGTCACTAATATCGGTGTTACTGATTGAGCAAAATGTTTGTCACCTCCGAGATGGTCAACAGAGGACTCCTGTCCGGTGCGAGATCGGCTGTCGGACCTGGTGCGCATGCCCGTGGGAGCCGTGTGGGGGGGATGGTAGACACGGAGGAGAGGTGTGCGAGAGCGATGGATTGTCCAGTGACGAGGATCTAAAAAAAAGTTACATATTACAAAAAACGTAATTAATATTTTATGTAAAATTAATCTGCAATGTCTGGTACTTGTCAATTATTATTCTATTATACAGAGTACGGCAATATAACTTCATTTTTTAAAAAGCGCGCCATTAGAAGTGGTTTCGTTCGAAAGGCGGGACAATAAAGTTTAGTCCCGACACAATTTAGTCACCATCATGCGTTGGAATATTAAAATGTATAAATGGTTGAGCTCAGAATAGCAATCATGTTGCAACTACTTTACGGAGTTCTCAAATTTGCCAAGTACCAAACATATTTACTTAGTCTAGCTTTCCAACGAATATTTGTATGATCAAATGTCCTAGGTATGTTACGCTGAGATATGTATATGATATAATTCCAACGGTTTACCCGTCATCTGGAAAAATAACGTTAAATATTATTTTCTTGTCATATCATCTCTCACATAAATCGTTGAATAGAAATTATAACTATTATGAATTGTACAGACTAACTTTATCATAGGAAAAAATGATTAATTATTCTTGTAGGTAGGCTTCCCCTGATACGCATTGAATTTCTCGTATCAAATATGGAACGGTATGTAAGCGGGTCTACTGAGATAACAATTGAGATTGGGCAACCTCGTTTGAGAACATATTTGTACGACTTAATATACAGACACTGTAAATGTCGTAGAAATCGGTGCGTACGGATTCTCTCCCACTTCCTTTCTCTTCTATGTTTCATACGATAAATCCGATGCGTGTCGCGAACCCGGTGGACGCTTATCTTAAGACTAAAATTTCTTAAAATCGTACAGCAAATTGATAACATATTATGATAACACAGAATATATTATGCAATATTTTCTAGCAATAATATTTACAAATAAAATTTATATATAAACACAATTTATACAAATATTCGTTGGTACGAGCAAGCCCCCTTAACCATTTTGAAAATATAGCCATTACCAAGTGATCAGTGCGAACAAAAAAGCAACATTTAATATATTCAAAATACAAAAATATGAACGAATATAAATGAAAATAATCGAATGCGTGAACTACACATGCGTGTTCGTGTATGAATGTTCTTTTACAAAGAAAATGTTCGTGCTCATAAGGCCAACATTACGTACTTCGTACATGAACACGAGTGTTTTCACTCTAGTTTTCTTCTTAAGAAAGTATTTAATATTAATGGGCGGCAATAACAGTTAAATTGGGGAATAAAATAAACTTTCATGCAAAGATTAAAGTATTTACAGGAAAGTATTGTACAATTTAAAAAAAATGACTTGCTGCACATTTGTTTAATGTTATTTATATTCCTTCAACGAAACTACCCAGTAAACATTTTGGTGTCGCTTTGACATCATATTGAAGATGCGTCATGATTTTTTTGTCCAGAAAGAGTTCATTTATAGTTCAGTTTCTCACATTTTTTCATATAAAATGTCTACTTTATCGGCTACAAATAGCGAAATTATTCCACCTGTCGGAATACATATAAAGATAAAGATGATGCGAACTATAATTAAAGTTAAATATACGTCATATATAATAGACGTATATATATAAATAAACGTCACTAAATAGGGCACTTCACCAAATTGTTTACTGGGTAAGACCAATATTTTGACACTATCTAACTTGCGCCTGTTAATTTCTGACGAATTTTCAAAAGCTTATATTTACTAAATTAGGATTCTTACGCCCGCTTCCAGGTATAGGATTTATTTTAGAAAATATAATTAATTTATCGGAACAGAAACAGTCACAAAATAGGGTCTAAATCTAAATCAGTCTAAATGGAAAAAATAATCGGAATGATATTTTAATTTGACAATGAAAATGACACAAATTTCGTCCACAAAAGATGATTTAACAATTAGAGAACACATCCCAACAAGCAAGGAACGTGTCTGCTACTTTACAAATGAATTGGTCTCTTTTGAATAATTCAAGAAACAAGGTTGCTTCATATCTGGGCAACAAACCATTCCGACTACCATTTTGTTATTTGGATTTTTAAGTTAGATCGTCAGATCGTCAGATAGTGATGACGTGGCAAACAAGTCCAATTAAACGACAATCTAACCTGAAATGACAATTCAGAATAATGATTCGCAAATTGCAACCAAAAACAAATGCAGACTCACTGTGCATACTGCGATGTGTATGGATAATACTGATGCGCGTGGTTATCCCCAGAAGACGCAGTCAGGATCTCTGCTTTAACGTCATCCATTTTAGGGGTTAGGATTCTATTTGGAGACGGATTCTCTGGACTCGATAGCTCCATAGGCGAGTGTTTTAATTTGTTATTACTATCTGAATGTGTCATAGGGCTGATGGGGTACGTATACCCCCTAGAGACATCCCTTAACTATATTTTGGTGATTCTATTACTTGTTGGCAGGTGTATATTTAATCATCTTTCGCTATTTGATATGGCGACGTTGTCGGATCGTATGTTGGAAGCGTCGATCCTCTAGGGGACATGTCTAGGAAGCCGTTGGTGACATAACCCGCCGTCGCCGTGGTGTGGTACTCTGGATAGTACGTGCCCAGTGGACGGTACTGGTGGAATAGATTATCGGTGGTGAGAAACCTGTTGTCGGGATAAATGGTCTGGAAGTTGGAGTGCCCCATGTACGGAAGCGAGTTGTCCTGTGCGGAAATAGTTGCCGTGGGGTACGCGGAGGGATAAATATTGTTAAGATTTGTGTAAGCTGCCAACGGCGAGAGGTGGTTCTCCAAAGAAATGTAATCCACGGGGATGATGTTTGCTATGGGTGGATTTGTTACCGTGTTTTGGGGCTGGCAGCGTGCGAGAGTTTGCGTTTAGTTCTGCAGGTCGACAAGAAGTCTCGTAACTGTGTTTTGTACCTCCGGTTAACCTGGAATCAAACGAATTGATGTTATATTTACATAAGTCAATACCCTCTTAGGAAGAGTGAACTGTACTTTCCCTCTGTGGTGCAGGTTGCATACTAGCTGGAGACGTGCTTGCGGGAAGAACAGCGCTCAGTTGATACGAGTCAGTGAAGTAACTATTAGGTAAGCCGGCGTCTAAGTAACTCACTTTAAAGTCCATATTTCGCTTTCCAAGTAAATCGCGACCCTCTTCCTCCCTAAAATCAATACATAAACCATGAGTTTTAACAGAAGTTTAGGAGATTTACAAGAAATCGTTTTTGTGGGCTGTTACATCAACGGCCGGTGTGTGCTGGTGACGAAGTCTGGCTTTGAATTCTTATAAACTAAACGTGAACTTGTTTGTAGCCATTGCCATTAGCCATCTTTGGTTTGGAAGCGGTTTGCTATCATACCGGAGGCACCAGTCTTTAAAACTGAAAACGCAATAAATAATTAGGGACTTTAGTAAATTTAGCAATCGATTCAAGAAGTGCTCGATTTAGTGCTTACGTTCTTGGTGCGCGCTAGCTACATATTCCAATTCATCAAAATGGACCAAATCGTAACCACCCATGTTAGCTAGTTCACCATCTGAGTAGACAAGCAACATCTTCCCACTGAAATAAATAAAACGCTTAGAAAAATATTCCAAAGTCATTAGAAATAATTTTACACTAATTACAATCAGGTGTTAACCTTTGATCCATAGAAACTAGCGCCAGATCCAACTTGTGCTTGCTTTTAAACATAACTTTCTTTTGAGGAACTTCTAGAAGACTTGGAGGACCAAATGGTGTACAAATTGCAAATAATGCTAATGGAGGTTCTTCTGTTCTTCGATTTTGACCATGTAGGATTTTAACTCGACCTCGAATATCTAACCGCTGGAAAATAAAAAGAGTTATTAATTAAAGATTTTGATTTAGATTACTTAGAAAATTGTTGCGTTATTTACGTTAGACTAAAAAGACATAGTGTTTTAAAGCTGTCACAACGTTTTTAATTGTCATTCATAGATATCACTGCCGTCATTGGACTTCATTGGATTAATTCTATTTTATATTTTTTATAGACTCTTAGGAGTTAGAATATTTCTAATACCATAACTAATTATCACAATTACACGTGTTCTCAAAGTTACTCAACCTACAGGTAACAAGAATAAAAATACATAAAACTATTATCTTAGTACTTACAAGCAAATTTAAATCGACATTTATAATTAGTATAAAAATTATGATGCACATAAATTAATAATTAACCGAGTGCATTAAGCTTGATTTATAACCGTAGTGAACTTTATAATTGGTGAAGGTTTAGTCTGAAGTATAAACTAGTAACTGAATTTACTAAATTTACTAACTTTATTATTACTTGGCAGAGGATTTAAATGCATTCTATTTTGAAGTATTCTTGTTCCATATTTAAATTTAATTGTTTTAGTTTAGGTGTTAACGTCAATTAGCCCGGGCGCTAGAGGTAAGTGAGTATGCAAAATGTGTGGACCGAATTCCACCAATGGATTTAAGTTAAGAAAGGGTCAAAAATTAATAATGCGGATCTTGCCGGTCAAATATTTGGTCCATTTTTTTTTTACCCCTCTACTCTTATTTGTAAAGGAAATGTATTGAGTACAAACTATAAAATCATTTTAATGATTATTTCAGTTATAATTTATACTTTTTTCTAATGTCTAACATGGTCTTGTTTACTGCGTGCAGTATTTAAAATTTGTTCCGCTGCTGAATTTTCGAAACACAAATACAGCTGCTTGTCTTTGTTCCTCGTTAATTTTCTACAAATTAAGCATTTCAACGATTTATTTGCTTCTGCAGGTGTCCTTGATGGCGAACGAGATTTTCGAGAATGTAACTCCTCGGAGAGGGGATGTGAATGGAGCGCGAAGGGACCATCACAGCTGGTGGCAAGATGTGTTTTGTGATTATTTGGGGTCTCAGGTATAAGAATCCGATTATAGTTGCCGGTCCTCACATTTTGCATACTCAACTACCACTAGCGCCTGCACTTTATATTTGGCTTGGATATTTTGCTTTTTACTTGCACATATGGTTTGGCATCCAACTATGGGGTACTGCATCTACCTGTAATATTAAAATAGTCCAGAAAGATTCCAGTCTAAAATGCTAAAGATTGCCACGAATCTGCCATGGTTTGTACCTAATCACATAATACCTCGGGATCTGGATGAATATACCTATAATTAACGTAGAAATAGTGCTTAAAAGCAAATTCTGCAAAAAGAGAATACTTGAACTTCCAACAATTTGGCCAGCTGTCTAATGTCCAATAATTCGGTAGTACGCAAACTTTACATACTTATCACTGAATGTCGTCAAAATAGGACAGATGTCTTTAATAACATTGCACATTTCCCATTTCTTGGTTCTTTTCTTGCATATTATATGCGCATGTTTAAGAATTTGTATTCCTTATTATATAATTTTAAATCCCTATTATTTAAGACCCAACTGAATATTAAACTATACTATATGATAAATAATTTTACTGCCTCTGGCAAAGAATATCTTTTCTTAGCTAGAATGTTTATCGTTAAAACATTAGGGTGGTCTTTATAGGTAAGCGTCTACAGCTTGCATCAGACGCATTGAATTTGTTGTATGGTAGGGAAGGCGTAAAAGAGAACTACGGTTTTTAGTAGTTCCTCGTATAAAGGTGATACCGTCGGCACTTTGAAAGACATCGCTTCCAAGACCCAGTGCTGGTACAAACGCATTCCTAGCTCTAATATACAAAGCAACTACAAACCGTTGCGTACGTACATGTACCAACGTCGTTTTGAAAATAAACCAGTTTATTTTCAAAACAGAATATTTTTCTATAATACTTTTTATATATTTTATTTGTATATACTTATCTAAAGATTAGTTACTATTAAAATTAAACGTCCCGGCCACGCGTTGCTGTGACTAACGTTTTTGTCATATGACATTACATAGCGCCATCTATTGAATATTTACTCAATCTAGTCAACAGAATATTTACTCAATCTAGTCAACAGATGTCGCCATCATCGTCGCCAGATGTCAGATAATTAACAGACAAATAATTTGCAATAAGATAATATTGCAATCATAAATTGAGATGTAAGCTATCCTATCTTTCAAGTTGGATCAAACTGCACCCGGTGTACAAATTTGATTAAAATCGGTTAAGTAGTTTATTAGTCCATCGCGGACATACAACGTGACACGTAATTTATATAGATTAAGATATATATATATATATATATATATATATATATATATATATATATATATATATATATATATATAAATATAAATATATTTTGATAAATAACTTGGGGGGGACATTGTAACCCCAACCAAGCGCGTCCCCAGGTGGCGGATAGGGGAATGCTCGAACCGTCTTGGATGGTGGGCTAAAGGGAAATAAAATACCTCCCGCGGACCAACAGGATTATGAAAAACTATGGTTATGTACACTGATAAAGAATATAAAACTACGGGACAAGGGGTCGTATCCCTAGAACCGGCACTTGAGGGGGTGGTGAAGCAGGCTCTCCTTGGGTCGTCATCAAGCAACTGTGGAACGCATACGGTGGTGTACCAGGCCGATGTGGGAAATTCAGCTACTGGAGTAGAGAAGACGCACGCTTTTCAGAGAAGCAGGAAGATCATGAGATCGCCAGTTCGGAGCAGCTCAATGTCAGACCTGTTCTGTAAATCGGACAAATTTACTGAGAGGAACGTCGAAATGAAAGAAAATGAAAAGAAGAGGAAAAGAATTGAGAATCCGGGAAAGGATGAAAACAAAGAGAAACAAGTGAAGCCAAATGAAGTCCAACATCTCATTCAAATGATTGTTAGAGAAACAGCGAAACTGGAGAAAATTGTTAAAGAAAACTTTAATACAAAGAGGGAAATTAGAGATATCTCAGCCAGGCTGAACCTCCATGTCGGAAAACAAAAAGCAGAAGGAATACAAAAGGCACTTGGAAGTTTATCTATAACAGAAAACACTGCAGAAATGGAAACTCAAACTGACACCGAGAAAATAAAAGAAATAGCTCCAAAAGGAGAAAGGGAAGAAAAGAAGAAAACAACGAAAGATAAAGAAACTAAAACTACTACTCCTGAGGAAAACAAGAATGCGTTACAAATAGAAGACAAAATAGCGAAATTCAAGCAAGAAAGGACAGGAGACATAAACTTGGCAAAGGCTTTAGATCTAGTCCACGCAAGTTGGCTTACGGAAGCATTTAAGTCAACTAACATGGTAAGAGGTGGAGTTATGCAGGCATTAAAGGACAAGGATATGATATTGGTGATGGACCAAGAGGTGAGCGAGGATAATCCTCTTGTAAGACAGCCTAGCGAAAGAATACTGCAGATAGAGGATATTATCAGAAGAAAGCTGATACAACCAGGAAAACTAATATGCATGGAGAATAAAAGCATTATAATTCAGGATAATGGAGAAAAAGAAGCTGGTAGCAGTTACACATATCTCGCAGGACTGAATGGGGTAAAAGTGAACACTGAAAACATAAAGGATGTAACAGCGTTATTAGAGAAAATAAAGACCATCTCTGAAAAGGAGGGAACAAAAGAACTCATATTTATATGCTCGAAGGATGGGCTGGAGTTCCAGCTTCGCAAAATCATAGAACTCATTTTTGTAGATCAAGGTTATCACATAATTCTACATACAAGAAGTGAAGGAAAAGTAGTACTGGAAGGGAAACCACAGGAATGGCAAAAAATAGGAAGGACAAACGTGAGGACAAGTAGAGAAACACTAGTGGTTAAACCACGAGAAGCTGGAAAATCATATGTAGATATAGTATGATATATGAAAAAAAACATCAACATAGAAGAGTTAGACGTGCAAATTAAGAGCATAGAAAAAACAGCTGAGGAGTATGTGACGCTAAGTGTTTCTGGCGGCAAAAGAGAAAATGGCGAATCACTAAAAGCTGCGGTCCAAGAAAAAATAGAAGACCTAGAAAATAGAAGGCAGAACTAGTGAAAAGGAAGAGAAACATAACAGTCATTGATATAGATAAAACAATCACGGAAGAAGAACTATTGGAATCAATAGTAACAGAGCTGTCTAGCTCAAAAATCAAGAGAGAAGACATCACAATAAAAATGACGGTTAAACCAAATAGCAAGGGGCTTAGATACGCTAATATAGCTCTGCCAATAAATGAAGCCATGTTACTAACGTCTAGGAAAAGAATCAAAATAAGATGGACTAGATGCAGCATAGTTAAAAGATTAGCGCCACTGAAATGCTACAAATGTCAACAGCTTGGGCATCTTGCTAGGGCATGCAACAGTGAGGAGGACATAAGCACAAAATGTATAAAGTGTGGAGAGGAAGGGCATAGAGCAAGTGCCTGTTCTAACCAAATATATTGCTGGTCTTGCAAAATAAAAGGTCACGGGACAAACGAAATGGTATGCCCAAATTATCAAAAACAAGTAAGAGAACTTCGGAAAACGGGAGCGCCTGTCAGTGCGACAAAATGAAAATGACGAAAATGAAAATAATCCAAGTTAATGTCGATAAAGGGAGAGCAGCATTCGACTTACCACATAGCACTTGTCGGGACAAACACATAGACGTCGCCATTGTAGCAGAACCAAACAAGAAACTGGCTAGTAAAGGACCCTGGCTAAGCGATTTAAATATGGACGCAGCAATTAGGGTATTCAGCAAAGAAGTAAGTATACTAAAATGTGACACAGAACAGAAAGGATTCGTATGGGTGGAACTTGAGGACCTTGTGGTTTACTCTTGTTACGCATCACCGAATATAAGCGAACATAAATTTGAGTCCTATCTTCAGACACTGAGAGAAAGCCTAAAAACACAGAAGAAGCATGTGCTAGTAGTAAGTGACCTAAATGCTAAGTCACGAGTTTAGGGTCCCAAGGAAGACAAGAAAGGAAAGGCACTGGTGGACTGGATAGCAGAACTTTCACTAGTTGTGCAGAACAGAGGCAAAGAGCCGACCTTTGTAAGAAGAGGCAGTGAATCCCATATCGACATAACACTAACGTCTGAAGAAATAGCAATTCGAATAACAGAATGGAAAGTGGCGGAGGAAGAAAACCTTAGCATTCATAGGAATATCTACTTTATTGTTATTTCAGCTAACTCTAGAGCGACACAAATGAGCGAAGCAAGATGGAGAATAAATAAAGAAGGAATACCGATCTTTGTGGAAAATCTGGAAAAATAAATGTACAAAATACAGAAATTAGATATAAATGAAGGCATGAAAGCAATAAACCTAGCACTAAAAGCCACTTTTAATAAAAGAGCTGCAGGAGGAAATCGTAGACCCGTGTACTGGTGGAACGATAACATCGCTCAGTTAAGAAAGCAATGTTTGAGGTCTAGAAGATTGTTAACTCGAGGAAATAAGAGCAAAGAAGTCACAAAAGAAAGTAGAGAAAGACACAGAAATAATTACAATGGATAAAGAAAACTCCTCAGAAATGCAATAATAGGATCAAAACAAGAATCCTAGAAAAAAACCTGCCAAGAAGTTGACCAAGATATTTAAGGCATGAGATATAAAATTGTGTGTAAAAAGCTTAACATGATACTTTGAATTAAGTTAAGTAGCGACAAGCTAATGAAAACTGTCGAGGAGCTGTTTCCAACACGAGCGACACACAAATGGCCATACATAGACATAGAGGAAAGGTGTATACCCTATTTTACTGAAGCAGAACTCCTGGAAGCGACAAAAAGAATTAAAAATGGAAAGTCACCAGATCCGGACAAAATTCCATCTGAAATCGTCAAAGCGGCAATTAGGGAATTCCCGAGAGAGTTCCTCGAAATAATGAATAGCGAACTAAAAAGTGGAGTATTTTTAAAAATGTGGAAAATAGCTAAATTAGTCCTAATTCAGAAGCTTAAAAAAGAAGGAGACCTGGAAGCTAAATATAGACCAATATGTCTTCTGGACGTCATGGGAAAAGTTCTCGAGCAGCTGGTAGCAGTCAGGTTAACAGAGGAAGTTTAACCAAAACTCTCAAAAAATCAATATGGTTTCAGAAAGAAAAGGTCGACCATCGACGCTATGTGGAGCATTATGGAATCGGTACAGAGCATTAAAGAAAAAGCCCACCAGAACAGAAAACACGCTGCGTTGGTTATGCTCGACATTAAAAACGCTTTCAACTCAGCACCATGGGACGGCGTCATGGAAGCGCTGAAAAAATTCGAAGTCAGCGAATAGCTGATTAGAATAATAGGAAGCTACCTGGAGGATCGCTGGATAACAGTCGAGGGAGAACAAATAAGGATAACCTGCGGAGTCCCACAGGGATCGGTGCTGGGGCCCTTACTATGGAACATACTATATGACGAGGTACTTAAGATCAAGCTACCGGAAGGCGCATCTATCATAGGATTCGCAGACAATACAGCTCTCATAGTAGAGGCAAAAACGGAGCAAGTGTTGGAAGCTCACACAAATGTGGCGCTGCTTAGGATTGAGGCTACATTGAAGAAGATGCAGCTGAAACTTGCGCCGGAAAAAACTGAAGCGATTGTACTCTACGGTGGAAGAAAGCTAAAAGAAATAACTCTGGAGGTAGGCAGCACGGCAATTAAATCTAAGGAATGATTAAGGTACCTGGGGCTTTACATTGCAAGAAACTCAAGTTTGAAGCAGCATGTTATTCAAACAGCTAGGAAATCCGAAAAGAAATTGATGACGCTAAGCAGATTGATGCCAAATCTGAAGGGTTTCAAGGCAAATAAGAGACGGGTGCTAGTTTCTGTAGTACACTCAGTAATGCTGTATGCTGCACCGGTATGGAAAGAAGTAATGAGGCACAAAAAGTACAGGAGTATGCTGATAGGTGTACAACGCAGAACGGCAAAACGCGTTAGCAGCGCTTATCGAACCATTTCGGCAGTAGCGGTGCAAGTGATTACCGGAATAGTACCACTGGCACTAATGGTGGAAGAGAGGAAAAAGGTGTTTATGGACATAGAGGTGAAACGCCAAGAACTGAGGTCAGAAACAGTGCAGAAATGGCAGAAAGAGTGGGAGAAGGATACCCGAAGGGTGGTGTGGACAAAAAGGCTGATAAAGAACACAAGCACATAGGTAAATCAAAAGCACGGAGAAGTTGATTATTTTGTAACACAACTGCTCGGAGGGCATGGATGCTTCGGGAGCTACCTGAAGCGATTCAGAAAGAGAGAGACCGACATGTGCTGGTACTGTGAGCAGGTAGATACACCGGAACACACGTTCCTTATGTGCGACCGATAGGCGACTCCAAAACAAGTAGTACGAACAACGACAGGAACCATATTGACAGCAGATAAAATTGTCAATATAATGCTGGAAAAGAAAGGGTACTGGAACGCGGTTCAGGCCTTCGCTACAAAAATACTGAAAGCGAAAGAAGTGGACACCAGCACGAAAACATAGAGAAATCGGGTATCAAGAACCAGCTTGAAGTAATGCATTATGCGGTTCCAGGCTGAATTCTAGGCGAGTGGTGGTTTTAGTTGGTAGGCGGCCTCGAGATGAGGGCGAATCCAACACTTCTTGCCGCGCAGGAGCTAGCCTTTGGAAGGTTTCCCCTCCCATACAACAAAAAAAAAAATCAAAAAATTTGATAAATAAATAAATTAGTATAAAATATAAACTAATTATCTATGTTTTCTTTATTAAAATAATTAAAATTATTCTTCTTCTTTTTATAAATAAATAGTGCTAAGTGTCTTGCATACCGACAAGGTGGGTGCAAGCTGTAATCCCCTGCAACTCTCAATGTAATTTATTTTACCAACAAAAGACTAGGGTGTGAGTAAACTTTGTTCTAAGTTAAATGCATTTTTTTTTTGTGTACGTTGTGCCGGTAGTCTAAAATAAAAATGGAATCGATACAACTTAAAATCAACGTTGTTAAATTTTATTATAGGATGCGTTTAAATTTTTTAAATAAAATACCATAAATTTTTCTGCAAATTAATAAGAATTCACCTGAAATATCACGAAAGTATCAGTGTAACATACACGGGTATGTTTAAACAAAGATTTACAACAAACTCCTGCGCCTGTTGTCATTTGAACTAACTAAAGTGCAACACACAATAACTACTACAATAAAATATTATGTTATTGTATCAGGGTAACATACAAGGGTATATTAAATTATTAAAAAAGGCAATGTTGTTTTCTCATGAACCATAATAAAAAGAATATTGAAATTTAAAATAAAGGTATAAGAATATATTCTCTATAAAATCCACTTATTTATTTTTGGTAAAAGGTCATTGGACATAAGGTAGCAACGTTGAATTAATTGAATATTAAAATCTTTCCGTTTAAAAGAAAATGTTTGTTTTCTGTCTAATTGACATGTTGACAGGTGAGACATAGAAAGTTAAAATTTTATTATGGTGTAATAGAGACAGTCCTTTATATAATCCAGTGGATTAATTTTGTTTAAAAGTCATTGGGGTAGAGAAGTACAGCAATTCTATAAAATCTTTAAATAAAAGAGGTTAGAAGAAATGGTGTATACATTTTATTGCAACATCCTAATTAATAGAAGTACTCTAAATAAATAGAGGTTACAACATATAGTATTTTAAAGGCACCTCTATATAAAAGAGATTTCGTCTTATAATTTATAAATTTAAAGAGGTTAAAAAAAATGTAATAACTAAATTTTTAGAACTTATAAATAAAAGAGGTTAACAATAAATAATGTATGTATATATATATTATACATATTATTACAACCTGTAAATAATAGAGGTGGTACTAACAATTGGTTAATAAAAAATTTATTTGGAAACTATAAATTAAAAAAAAAAAATGATTACGACCTTACGATCTTAATTGTCAACAATATTTCTTTAAAGTATTTATGGAATAAAATACAAATTGTGAAGAAGAAGACTACGTAGGTTTTGTTAGCAGTATAAAAATCCTAATCAAGAGGGCGAATTATTTTGTACTACAGAAATTTGTTAATGTCATTTCTAAAAGGATTTCGTATATTCTGCCTTAAATATAAAAGTGTCTGCCAATAAATTAATTCAATTATGCCAAGATCAAATGGCATAATTTGTGGACAAAAATGTCTTTGTTTTGTTAAAATTGGTTTGGCAATGCCTAAACAGGTATTCGTGCAAATTGTCCAGTTGAAATACACAAACTTATTGTAGAAAGGTAATTATATGGGCAACAAAATTTGAAATATCCC
Source organism: Panorpa germanica (assembly GCA_963678705.1). NCBI lineage: Eukaryota > Metazoa > Arthropoda > Insecta > Mecoptera > Panorpidae > Panorpa > Panorpa germanica. The sequence goes on from CAVMBN010000048.1 coordinate 25,294, forward strand.
AACAATACAAGATATTGTAATTGAAATGCTACCAAAATCATCACCACCTTGCAGATATTTTTCCATTTGTGTATGAAGAGTTTATATTAGTAATTTAAAAGAAAAATGTATAAACTTTGCCATAAATCCAGGAACACTACCACAATCAGTGCAGGAATTTGTGAAACTTGCTGCTACACAAAAACCAAAATGTTTTGCAGCCATCTAAAACTCGTCGAAATACTCTTTAGTTAAATAAGATGAGTTACCTACGATTGCTGTTTATATAATACCTCTAAATATATATATATATATATATATATATATATATATATATATATATATATATATATATATATATATATATATATATTTACTATATAAAAATAAGTCGGGTTTTCTTTCCTGACGTTATAACTCCAGAACGCACGAACCGATTTCCACGGTTTTGCATTCGTTGAAAAGGTCTCGGGCTCCGTGAGGTTTATAGCAAAGAAAATTTAGGAATTCAGGAAAAATTTCAACAGAAAAGCGGGAAAATATTTTTTCACATACATAGCATATATACATAGCATATATACAAACAAATATTTTAAGTAGACCGGTGTTTTAAGTAGTAGGCGCCGGTGCGTGATACATTGTTTGACAGCTACTCATTATTCTCTCCTCAGTTAATTAATTTCATGTGACAAACCGGTATTGTGTTCATTGTGACATTGTGAAAAAAAAGTTAAAAAAATAAGTTATTTATTTCCTAACATTTAAATTGGAAACCATCAAATCAATCACGTGTATTGTGCAAATTTTTATTCAATTTCAACAGCAGGCATTTGTCTTTAAGGTGGTAAGTTAAACTGTGTAAATTATGTGGATCGTGCATTTAAGGTTACATTCACCACTCTGTCCATAGTCCAAAATGCCTAGAGGACGACGTGCGAACATCGGCCGCCGCGAAAGACATGCAAGCCAGCAACAACTGTATTCACAGAACTTAGATGCCCGATTGAGACAACACGAAGATCATTGGCATCATACAATCGCTTGGCATTCCAATATGATCCCACTGCGAACTACAGTGATGATGAAAATTTAGATATTGGACGAACGACGACTATATGCCGATATTGCAATGCGTTAAAGTTCAAAAGAGAAACGGCTGGATTGTGCTGCGCAAGTGGAAAAGTCAAACTGGATCCATTACTTACACCACCACAGCCACTGAAACCATTGTTCGATGGAAGTGATCCCGATTCCAGCTATTTTCTTCAACACATCCTTGAATACAATAACTGCTTTCGCATGACTTTCTTTGGAGCTAATATCATTCGAGAAGGTGGCTTCATGCCGACTTGCAAGGTAAAAGATACAACACAAATAACCAATCACTCACACCAACACAATGAATTGCAACACATAACAACTACATATACACCACATACTACACCATCACACGATCAGAAGTTACACCGTATTCTTCAAGAAATGATTGTTTGCAATTACAGATACAAGGACAAATATATTATTTGCATGGTTCAATGGTGCCAACACCAGATGAACCGCATCAATTTCTGCAAATATATTTCATTTCGTCGATGGTGGATCAGCTGAATCTGCGGTGCAATATACAGGGAACACAACAGTTAAAGAGACGAATTATTGAACAGTTGCAAGCATTTTTTCACGCTAATAATTCTGTGGTTAATATGTTCAAAACAGCATTAAAACGAATGCCATCGGATACGCACAAATTTGTCATAAGAGCGGATTGTACCCCAACAGGTGAACATGTGCGAAGATTCAATGCACCCACCGTTAATGATGTTGCTGCAATTATTGTTGGCGATCCAACTAAATCGCGAGACATTGTCGTTCAGCGAAAAAGCAATATCATGCATCGTGTAAAAGAGACACATCGTTTGTACGATGCGTTACAATATCCAATCATTTATTGGCAAGGGCAAGACGGATACGACATCATGTTGAAGATGGTCGATCCAATTACTGGTACAATATTCACACACTAATTATTGCTATTATTGCTATTATTGGTTTCCATTAACAATTCATTTAATTTTGCATTTTCAGGTGTATCAACGAATAAAAATCTAAGCGCAATGAATTACTATGCGTATCGTATGATGATTCGTACACATGAGGAGAATGTCATTCTGAAGTGCCGTCGGCTATTCCAGCTATTCGCTGTCGACATGTATGTCAAAGTCGAGACCGAACGTTTAGCGTTCATATGATTTAATCAGGCAAAGCTACGATCTGAGGACTATATACACTTGCGTGATGTTATTCATTCAGATGGTGATGTTCAGAATATTGGACGTCTGACGATTCTCCCATCATCTTACATCGGAAGCCCACGACACATGCACGAATACGCTCAAGACGCTATGACGTACGTGCGAAATTATGGAACTCCGGATTTATTTATTACGTTCACATGCAATCCGAAGTGAACGGAAATTAAACGTGAGTTGGAACCGGGCCAAAAACCGCAAGATCGCCATGACATAATCGCCAGAGTATTTCAGCAAAAACTCAAGGTTATGATGGATGTGCTTACTAAGTATCGAGTTTTTGGTGACACACGTTGTTATATGTACTCGGTGGAATGGCAGAAGCGTGGACTACCGCATGCTCATATCCTAATTTGGTTGCTAAGCAAATTACATTTAAATGAAGTGGATGACATCATATCAGCTGAAATTCCTGATCCAGTCACTGATCCCCATCTACACGACATTGTGACGACACAGATGGTGCAAAGGACCGTGCGGTGCATTAAATCCATTATCGCCTTGCATGGCTGATAGAAAGTGCACAAAACGATATCCGCGACCGTAAGTTGCTGAAACAGTCACAGGGAACGATGGATATCCAGTTTATCGTCGGCGTTCAAAAGAAGATAATGGTCGAACTATCAAAGTTAAAGTTAAAAATCAAGAGATTGAGATCGGAAATGAATTCATTGTACCATATTGCCCGCTGCTATCACGAATTTTTAAAACACATGCAAACGTTGAGAGTTGTCATTCGGCCAAATCAATCAAATATTTGTGCAAGTACGTCACAAAAAGCAGCGACATGGCTGTGTTTGGTATTGCGTCGGAAAATGCGAATGACGAAATCAGCAACTTCCAAATGGGCAGATACGTCAGTACTAATGAAGCACTGTGGCGATTGTTGTCATTTCAAATTTATAAAAGATATCCCACAGTTGTACATTTAGCAGTGCATTTGGAAAATGGCCAAAGAGTTTACTTCACTGAGGCTAATGCGGCACAACGAGCTGAGAGACCACCATCGACAACATTGACTAGCTTCTTTGCAATGAGTTAAGCAGATCCATTCGCAGCGACGCTGATGTACGTTGAAATGCCCAAGTATTACACTTGGAATCAATCAACAAAGAAAGTCCAACGTCGCAAATAAGGAACCTAAGTTCCAGATTGGCAACAGGTGTTTTCCACTGATGCACTAGGTCGCATGTATACTGTTCATCCTAGAAATGATGAATGTTTTTATTTGCGACTGCTGTTGGTAAATGTACGTGGACCAAAATCATTTGCGCATTTAAAAACTGTAAATGGCCACCAATGCCAAACATATCGAGAAGCATGTCAACTATTGGGTTTGCTGGAGAACGATTTTCATTGGGATTTAACACTTGCGGATTCAGTTATTTTATCAAATGCGTACCAAATACGAACGCTGTTCGCAATTATCATCACCACATGTTTTCCTTCACAACCAATTCAGTTATGAAACAAATACAAAGACGACATATGTGAAGATATCTTGCATCGCTTACGCATTCAAACGAATAATCCTGTTATCCAAATTACCGATGAAATCTACAATGAAGGATTGATTCTAATTGAGGATCAATGCTTGACTATTGCAAACAACCTACTGATTGAAGTAGGAATGATTGCGCCAAATCGATAGATGCACGATGCATTCAACCAAGAATTAAATCGAGAGCTGCAATACAATGTTTATACATTGCAGGAACTCGTTCGAAATAATGTGCCGTTGCTGAATGAACAGCAAAAACAAGTATACGAAACATTAATGCAAGCGGTGGACAATAATACTGGTGGTCTATTCTTCCTGGACGCACCTGGAGGAACAGGAAAAAAAAACATTTGTCATTTTATTGATTTTGGCCACTATTCGATCAAGATGTAACATAGCTTTGGCGTTAGCATCATCTGGAATTGCGGCGACTCTTCTAGATGGCGGTCGTACTGCACATTCTGCGCTTAAGTTGCCACTCAATTTAAACACAATTGATACTCCAACATGCAATATTTCCCGATCCAGTGCAATGGGAAAATTGTTGATGCAATGCAACCTCATTGTTTGGGATGAGTGCACAATGGCACATAAGAAATCACTTGAAGCACTTAATTTCACACTGAAGGATCTTCGGCGAAATAACAACATCTTTGGCGGCTTGATGATATTGTTGGCAGGCGATTTCAGGCAGACGTTGCCAGTAATTCCCCGTGGAACGCCTGCAGATGAATTGAATGCTTGCCTGAAGGCATCACCTTTATCGAATAACGTAAAAACATTATCGCTAACCACTAATATGAGAGTTCAACTTCAAAATGATCAAAGTGCTGCACAATTTTCCAAACAATTGTTAGCTGGTGGAAATGGAAAAGTCCCAGTTGATGCGACATCTGGTTAATTACTCTTACAAACGACTTTTGCCGATTTGTAGACTCTCAATTAGCTCTTATTAAAAATGTTTTCCCAAACATTAGTGAGAATTATCAGAATTATGCTTGGTTAGGTCAACGAGCAATTCTTGCAGCAAAGAATAATGATGTACACGCACTGAATTTCACCATTCAATCAAAAATTTCTGGCGATTTGGTGACATACAAATCCGTTGATTCCATAACAAATCCCGATGATGTAGTAAATTATCCAACGGAGTTTTTGAACTCTCTAAAGTTACCAGGATTTCCACCACATAACTTGCAACTCAAAGTTGGTACAGTTATTATGATATTGCGTAATTTGAATCCACCGCGACTTTGCAACGGTACTCGACTTTCGATAAAAACATTTATGCGGAAAGAAGAAGAAAAGAAAAAGGAAGAAACAGAGAAAGAAGTTAGAGAAAAGGTGGAGGAGCTGGAAAAAGAACAGGAAATAGCCAGGAAACGCAAGAAGATGGAGAAAATAGTCATAAGGGGTGTAAAAACAAGCAAAATGGGCGCGGAACTGAGAAAAGAAGTGGAAGAATGGATACTAAAAGAATTGAAGGAAGAAGTAAAAATAACCCAAGCGTTCACGGTTGGAAAAGAAAAAGGAATAGTGATAGCGAGATGTGAGGGAGAAAAAAAGAAGAGAAAGATAATGGAAAAAAAAGTACACTGAGGGGCACGGATGTGTACATAGAGGACGACTTGACGTACAAGGAGAGAGAGGTGCAGTGGCAATTAAGACAGTGGGCAAAAAAGAAAAGAGAGGAGGGGAAAAAGGATGTGGAGGTCGGATACAAGAAAGATATGTGTGAAGGAACGCAGTATATATGGATTGAAAAAAACAAAGAACTGGAAAAGGGGGAATTTCGAAAAAATGGTGAAGGAGTTGGGGGAAAGTAAAGAGAGGGGTAAAAGTGAGAGAGAGGAAAGAAGAGAAATAAAAAAGAGGCTAAAGATAGGTTTCTGGAACGTGGCGGGTATGAAAAGAAAAGATAAGGATTTCTGGAGATACATCAAAGGTTGGGATGTGATTGGGATGGTAGAAACATTGCTGGAAAGCAAAGAATGGGAAGACAAACTACCGAAAAACTACAGATGAGTGTGCCAAGGTGCTGTTAGGGAGCATAAGAAAGGGAGAGCAAGAGCTGAAATTATAATGGGGGTACGTAGGGAGCTAAAAGAGGAGAAGGTACAAGACAGAAGAGAAACAGCAGTAAGGAGGACGATAAAACTGTAAGAAGAGACATGGGAAATAGTAACAATATACAGTAAAGGTAATATAAAAGAAACAATGAAAGATATAAAAGAAATAATTAAGGATGAGAAACAGGAAAACCTATTAATTAGAGGGGATTTCAACGCGAGAATTGTGGAGTTAAGAGAGGTGGACGAAATATGGGGGAATAGAAAAAAGAAAAGAACAACGAAAGACAAAACAATAAACGCCGAGGGAAAAGAACTAATGGAAATGCTAGAAGAACAAGTTTGGATAGTACTAAATGGGAACAAGGAAAGAGATGAAGAAGGAGAATATACCTATGTGGGAAGCAGAGGGGATACAGTAATTGACTACGTGGTTACAACGCTGGGAGGAGGACAGAAGGTAGAAAGAATGAAAGTGGAAGAGAGGGTGGACTCGGATCACCTACCGCTGGTGGTGGAGTTGGAGGCGAGGAGAGGTGAAAGAAAGGGAAACGAATGGAAAGAGGGCAGCGATTGGACGGAGAAAGGAACGAAGAAGTTTATGTAGGAATTAAAACGGAGATACGAGGAAGAAGGAGAAACGGAGGAGATGGAGGAAATTGAAGAGAGGATGAAGGAAGCCACCCAAGGTAAAAGGTGGAGAATATCTGATAGAACGGGAGAAAACAAATGGTGAGGTAAAGAATGTAAAGAAAGGATAAAAGAGGTAAAAAGGGAACTAAAGAGATAAAAGAAAGGAGAATCAAGTAAAGAAGACTTCAAGAGGAAGCAAAGGGAGTATAACGAAATGATAAAAGATAAAAAGAATGAGTTCAAAATAGGAATAGAAAAAGAAATTAGAGAGATAACAACGGAGAGGCAGGCATGGGATTACATAAATAGGAAGAAAAAGCGAAGGAAAGAGCTAAGCAAGGATATAAAAATGGAAAAGTAGACGAAACACTTTATGGGAGTACTAGGAGGAAAGAAAAGAAATGAGAAAACAAAGAAGGGGATAAAAGAGAAGGAGAAAGTAAACGAAATAGAAATTGGTGAAATAAAAACACATATTCAAAAACTCAAGGAAAAGAAAGCACCAGGTAGAGATGGACTAAAGAACGAGGCGTGGAAAGCTGGACAAGAAAGGATAGAGAAAGGATTACTCACAGCAATAAACAAGATATGAAAAGGAGGCAACCTGCCAGACAGCTGGAGAGAAGGGGTAATAACGCCGATATATAAAAAGGGAAATAGACATGAAGCCAAAAATTACAGAGGTATCACACTACTGAACACAGGGTACAGGATTTATGCAGGGATTGTGAGAGAAAAACTGGAAGAAGAGGTAAAAGTAAAAGAAATACTTCCCGAGACACAAGCAGGCTTTAAAAAGAGACGAGGGACTTTAGGCAATATATACGCACTGAACCATGTGGTTGAAAAAGAGCTAAGGGAAAAAGGAGGACAGATATATGCAATGTTCATCGACCTTAAAGCGGTGTTTGACATAGTCGACAGACAGAAATTGTGGAAGTACATGAGAAAGAAAAAAATAGATGAGGACATAATGGAATGTATTGAAGAAATTTACGAAGAAACAAGAATGAGAATAAGAGTTGGGGGTGAAGAATCAGAAGAATTCTGGACAGACAAGGGGTTGAGGCAAGGTTATCCTCTGAGCCCAATTTTATTTGCGATAAATACAGCAGACTTCGAGGGGGTAATGGAAAGAGGACAAGATGGGGGGGTGCTAAAAGGAAGGCACTACAAGATATGGACTTTAGCATACGCTGACGATATAGTCCTGTTAGCAAAAAGAGAAGGAGAGCTGCAGGAGATGGCACACCGGCTAGGGAGGTATATAGACAGGAAAGGACTAGAGTTAAATGTGGAAAAGACAAAAATTATGGTATTTAAAAAAGGGGGTAGAAAAAGGAGACATAAAAGGTGGAAATACAAGACAGAGGACATTGAGGAAGTAATAGAATTTAAATATCTGGGCTACACTTTTAAAAAGAATAATGGAGAAGAGGCGCAGATAAGGGAGGTGGCAAAGAAGGCAGAGCAAGCAATGCGACGGGTATGGGGACTAGGGGAAAAGGTATTTGGGGAGGACATACAAAAGAGAAAATGGATATTTGATAGACTGATAGCCAGTATGATGTTGTATGGAGCAGAGGTTTGGGGTGGAAGAAACAAGAAAAGTTAAAAAAAATACAGGTGAGATATATGAAATAGGTACTAGGGCTGGACAGGTGCACGCCAGGATACATGGTGATGAAGAAGCTAAAAAGGGATAAGATACGAATTAAAACAGAAGAAAGAGCAGTAAAATACGAGGAGAAATTGAACAAAGCAAAAAGCAAAATTTTAAAGAAAATAAGAGAGGATAACATAAAGAATGGGGGGGGGAGGAGGTCCAAAAAAGAGAAAGGAGTACTTTGAAAGGAATGGAATTGCGATCGAGAAGGCAGAGAGAAGAAGAGAAGGTTGCGCAAGTGTGGAAGAGGAGCTAAGGAGAAGGGATAAGGAGACACAACAGCAGGAGAAAATAGAAAAAAGTAACTATAATAAAAGATATAAGAGGTTATGAGAAAATAATGTGCCTCAGAACTTTAAAGAAAAAGACATAAAACACATAAGAAGAACAGCAAGGTTTAGATTGGGAAATGAGGAAAAAGGAAACAGATACTGGGAAAAGAGTGAAGAAAGAAAGTGTAGAATGTGTGGAGCGGAGGACGAAACACTAGAGCACATTAAGTTTGAGTGTAAGGAAAAAGTAGCGAGCGAAAGAAATATTGGCCAGCTATTAAAGGGAGGCAGTGAAGGAAAGAGGTGGATGGCGGAAATAGTAAGAAGAAAAGAAAAAACAGAAGAATAAATAAGCTGGTGGAGAATATTAGAGAGGGTCAAAAGAAGAAGAAGCAGAAGGATTTTTTGGAAGTAGTAAAAGTCTAGAATATTTTAAGTTTAGTTTTAAGTTTGAATGTATATAGGAATGAAATGCATTAGAAATATAATACTGTAGATTGTAAAGCCGAAAGGCACACACATTTAATATATATAATATATATATATATATATATATATATATATATATATATATATATATATATATATATATATATATATATATAAATATATATATAAATATATATAAATATAAATATACTTTGATAAATGAATTAATAAATATAATTTATAAACTAATTATCTATGTTTTTTTAATTAAATTAATTAAAATTATTCTTCTTCTTTTTATAAATAAATAGTACTATGTGTCTTGCATACTTAAAACGTAGGTGCAAGCTGTAATCCCCTGCAATTCTCAATGTAATTTATTTTACCAACAAGAGACTAGGGTGTGAGTAAACTTTGTTCTAAAGTAAATGCATTTTTGTTTTGTGTACGTTGTGCCGGTAGTCTAAAATATAAATGGAATGGATACAACTTAGAATCAACGTTGATGAATTTTATTATAGGATGCGTTTAAATTTTTTAAATAAAATACCATACATTTTTCTGCAAATTATTAAGAATTCACCTTAAATATCACAAAAGTATCAGTGTAACATACACGAGTATGTTTAAACGAAGATTTACAACGACCGCCTGTGCCTGTTGTCATTTGAACATTCTAAAGTGCAACAAACAATAACTACTACAATAAAATATCATGTTATTGTATCAGGGTAACATACAAGGGTATATTAAATTATTAAAAAAGGCAATGTTGTTTTCTCATGAACCATAATAAAAAGAATATTGAAATTTAAAATGTAGGTATTACAATATATTCTTTATATAATCCACTCATTTATTCTTAGTAAAAGGTCATTGGACATAAGGTAGCAACGTTGAATTAATTGATTTAAAAAATCTCTCCGTTTAAAAAAAAATGTTTGTTTTCTGTTTAATTGACGTGTATACAAGTGAGACAGAGAAAGTTAAAATTTTATTAGTGTATAATAGAGACTATCCTTTATATAATTCAGTGGTTTAATTTTGTTTAAAAGTAATTGCGGTAGAGAGGTAGAGCAATTCTATAGAACCTTTAAATAAAAGAGGTTAGAAGAAATAGTGTATACATTTTATTGCAACATTCTAATTAATAGAAGTACTCTAAATAAATAGAGGTTATAACATATAGTATTTCAAAGGCACCTCTATATAATAGAGGTTTCGTCTTATAATTTATATATTTATTTGTTACCTCTTTAAGTAGAGGTTAAAAAATGTATTAAGTAAATTTTTGAAACTTATAAATAATAAAGGTTAACAATAAAAAATGTATGTATATATATTATACATATTATTACAACCTGTAAATAAAAGGGGTAGTACTAACAATTAGTTAATAAAAAATTTATTTGGAAACTTTTAATTTCTTTTTTAAAAAAAAAATTACGACCTTACGATCTTAATTGTCAACAATATTTCTTTAAAGTATTTATAGAATAAATACAAATTGTGAAGAAGAAGACTTCGTAGGTTTTGTTAGCAGTATGAAAAACCAAATCAAGTAGGGCGAAATATATTGTACTTCAGAAATTTCTCAATCTCATTTCGAAAAGGATTTCGTTTATTCTGCCCTAAATATTAAAGTGTCTGGCAATAAATTAATTCAAGGATGCCAAGATCAAATGGCATAATTTGTGGACGAAATCGTTTTTGTTTTTTTGAAATTTGTTTGCCAATGCCTAAACACGTTTTCGTGAAAATTGTCCAGTTGAAATACACAAACTTATTGTAGAAAGGTAATTATATGAACAACAAAATTTGAAATATCCCATTAATACAAGATATAGTAATTGAAATGCTACCAAAATCATCACCACCTTGCAGATATTTTTCCATTTGTGTATGTTGAGTTTATAGCAGTGATTTAAAACAAAAATGTATAAACTTTGCCATAAATCCAAGAACACTACCACAATCAGTGCAGGAATTTGTGAAACTTGCTGCTACACAAAAACCAAGATATTATGCAGACATCTAAAACTCGTCGATATACCCTTTAGTTAAAAAAGATGAGTAACCTACGATTGCCGTTTATATAATACCTCTAAATATATATATATATATATATATATATATATATATATATATATATATATATATATTTATATATATATATATATATTTAAATATATATATATATATTTATATATATAAATATATATATATACTAGCTGTCCCGGCCACGCGTTGCTGTGCCTAACGTAGCGCCATCTATTGAATATTTACTCAATCTAGTCAACAGATTTCGATTTACTCAACAGATTATTTACTTAATATAGTCAACAGATGTCGCCATTATCGTCGCCCGATGTCATATGTCATATACAGATAATTAATAGACAAAAAATTAGCAATAAGATAAATAAATTGAGATGTAAGCTATCCTATCTTTCAAGTTGGGTCAAACTGCACACGGTGTACAAATTTCATTAAAATCGGTTAGGTAGTTTAGGAGTCTATCGCGGAGGAACAACGTGACACGTAATTTATATATATTTGGATATTTAAATATATATATATATATATATATATATATATATATATATATATATATATAAATATAAATATATTTTGATAAATAAATAAATTAGTATCCTGAAAACATTCCGTAATCATCCGTTGGACAATCGCCCAAACGAAGAATCTACATTCAGCGTGATGTATTAGCCAAGCTGAGTAACTCTCCTTCCAGAACGAGCATCCGACCTCTTTTTACAACAATTGTTGTCAGGTGTAACGTCCCGGCGACAATCAAACCTAGCATTACAACAATATATTATACATATTATTACAACCTGTAAATAATAGAGGTGGTACTAACAATTAGTTATTAAAAAATTTATTTGGAAACTATAAATTTAAAAAAAAGAAAAATGTTTACGACGAAAAGAAGAAGCAAAAAGCTAATTCAGTTTAGATAGCGGTCAGTTTAATCAGAGAAACTGCTTTCCCTGTTACAACTGCAACGTCTGAGCCTCATCGGAAATTTTCAGTGAGTTACCTGTTTTTGCTAACAGTTTTTCCTTGTCATAATCCTATTTTTCGGAGAGTCGTTTATTGGTACAAAATAATCTTTAGTCTGTATGTTATATAAACTTTAATTAAGTACTATGGCACCTAACGTTCATTCTCTCACTTTAGTTGAAAATACAATTAATTTAATTAATGAGTTTTTAAAAAATTTAGGAGTACAATTAACATCCTTAACGATCGTTGAATTAAAAATTAAAAATTTAGAAAAAGCTAGGATTAAATATAATGGTATCGTAGAGACATTACTTCCAACCCTAAAAAATGAGGAAGATTCGGCTATAGTTAATAAGTCTATGGAGGTTCAGAATATGTACGACGACACCTTGATTTCTTTGATGATTTATAAACAAACATTTAAGGATGATACACCTATCGTCGATGACTCAAAGAGTATAGATTCAATGAGAAACTTAAATTTAAGTCCAATGCAATTAACTGTTTTTGATGGAGAGTATATTACCTGGCAAAGTTTTATGGAGTTATTTACAAATTTAATTCGTAATAATAGCAAATTATTAAATATTGAGAAAATGCACTATTTAAAGTTAAATTTGACGGGAGATCCACTCAAGCTCATTAGAAATTATCCATTAACCAACGATAACTATGAAATTGTTTGGAATATCCTTTGTAAACGCTATGACAATAAAGTAGCACTTATTGAAACCTGTTTAGACAATTTGATAAACTACAATGTTATACGTTTAGAGTCAGAAAGTAATATCAAAAAATTTCTTTATGAAATTAGTGAATCGATTAGAGCCTTAACCGAATTAGGAATTTATTCTAATCATTCAGATTTTATTTTTATACATATTTTAAAAACCAATTTAGATTTTAACTCATTAAAGGAATAAGAAAACAGAAATATTTCTGAATTACCAACCCTAAATAAATTTACGGATTTTCTTGAAACACGGTGGCGCACTCTAGAAAGAAGAAGACATGTTAGATTTAAAACAGATCCAAGTCATTCTATTTCTAGTAGTGAGCCAGTATCAAGTGAACAATTTTCTAACGAAGTTGAAACTAAATTTAAAACTTTTTTTTGTAACCATTGTAAAAAAAATGGTCATATTGAGAAATATTGTTTTATTAAGAAGGAAAGTGCAGATACGGTAAATTCTGTCGCGCAAGTTTATACTTGTAGGAGAGCTACGGTATTATCAAAACCTTCTATTTATTGTAAAAGATCAGGACATCTTGAATCTGATTGTTCCCAAGCATCTTTTACTAAAAAAACAAAACAAAATTTAAATAGTGAATTATGTTCTTTTTATAATCGCTATTTACATAAATTTAATAGTAAAAATAAAAATATTGAGATTAAAGAAATACCAGATACTATCCAATTTAAAATAGTAGCAACTAAAGATAAAACTGTATCGTTTTTATTGGATACTGGTTCACAAATTTCATTAATTAAACAAAACATTTTAAATAATAATATCAAAGTAAACAATACATCTAAAATTTTGTTAAAGGAAATTTCTGAAGGCACGCCTTATACCTTAGGTTTACTTAAAACTTCTATAATTTTGGATAGTTAGAAAATACCATAAATTTTTCTGCAAATTAATAAGAATTCACCTAAAATATCACGAAAGTATTACTGTAACATACACGGGTATGATTAAACGAACATTTTCAACGACCGCCTGCGCCTGTTGTCATTTGAACTAACTACGACAATAAAATATCATGAACTAACAATAACTACGACAATAAAATATCATGTTATTGTATCAGGGTAACATACAAGGGTATATTAAATTATTAAAAAAGGCAATTGTGTTTTCTCATGAACCATAATAAAAAGAATATTGAAATTTAAAATGTAGGTATTAGAATATATTCTCTATATAATCCACTCATTTATTTTTGGTAAAAGGTCATTGGACATAAGCAGGGCCGTCTTTACCCTATTGTAGGCCCTAGGCATGTTAGGATAATGGGGCCCCTATGACTTTGACAGAACACTATTTTGTTAGAATAGACAAAGAAACTAGATAAACAAGGTTAAATATTTATTTTTATTAACAATCACATGAAACGAATAGATAAATGTAATATAGTCCACAAAAGAAACTCTTTTAACATTTACAGATTAGTGCTTAAAAATCTATGTTATTTGAAGAGGAACCCTACTAGATTTCAGATGGGCAAAATCGTTAATCACTTCTTCAAAATCTATGCTTTTTAGCACATCAGATTCTATGGACATCAGCGAAAAATTGGTTAATCTCTCTTGAAGCATTGTACTTTTAAATTCATTTTTAATTATTTTTAATTTGGAGAAGGAGCGTTCTTCACTGCAGTTAGTTACCATCATGCTTAAAAAGATTCTCAATGCGATTTCTACATTTGGAAATGTGTCTTCAATTTTGTTTTCTTTCAAAAGTTGATATATTTTTAATATACAATCCTTATTTTCACTGTCATCAATTTTCAAGTATTTTGTTAAATGCAAACATTCTATTTATAACTCTTTCTCATTAACATCTTCATAATAAAATTCAGCAAATTCCTTGCAACTTTGTCTCAATTCTTCAGAATTGAGAGCTTTCAAGCGAAAAAATAAATCAAAACGTTTACTGATATTCTTATACGAACTTAATCGCTGTTTTAAATGAACGCTGAGGGTATCAATTATATGAATAAAGGTTTCTATTTTAAATTTCTCTCTTCCATTCAGTTGGACTGACGGCGCAGAGCCATCAAAAAAACTCTGGCGAGAACTTCTGCGTTTTATTCTTTGAGATAGGTCCTTGTAGTCAGATTCCGGGTTTCTTTCTTTGGCAGACGATTCGAAGTAATCAAATTTATCCCTGAGGTTAATAATAGAATTATCAAGTGAAGTAAACATATTAGTTGCAACGTCCAGTGTTATTGTTTCTTTCTGAAGATAATTACTTATTTTGTCTATTCTTTCCAATATACAGTTCCAAATTTCCGTTAGTATAATTTATTCTAGTTTTTCCATTTTTCTGGATAAACTAAGGGCTTCGTCTCTAGTTTCTCGTGCCTGTTCTGTATCTTTTGCGATGGATATCAAAGCTTCTATAACTTGTTCATGACCTTCATGCAAAGCGCTTACTGCATCTGCTCGGGCTGACCATCTGGTTTGTGAAAGACTTTTAACAACTTTTTTTTAACCTAAATGTTCTGTCAATATATTCCATCGACGAGTAGAGCCCGAAAAAAAGTTGTACATTTTCTGAACCATTTCAAAAAACTTTGTTGCCTCCGATACACACCCAGCAGCATGTACACCTACTAAGTTTAATGAATGTCCCGCACATGGTACAAAGGTGGCAAATTCACATTTCTCCTTGATTCTTGCTTGTAGACCAGTATACTTCCCCGACATATTTGAAGCATTGTCGTAGCTTTGTCCTCTGCAATCTTTAATGGAAATATCATGGTTATCTAAAAAATTCAAGATGGTTTTCGCTAAAGACCCAGATTTATGCTCTATAATAGGTGTAAACTTCAGAAACCTTTCAACAGGAAAACTGTCATTCACGTATCGAATTATAAAAGTTAGCTGGTCAACATGAGACAGATCGGGCGTACTATCAACACTAATGGAAAAATATTTTGCTAATTTAACCTCATTTATAATTTTTTTTAGAACCTGTTTTCCCATTACGTCAATAAACTCGTTACAAATATTCGCTGATAAATAAGAAATGTTACCTTTTCCAGGATTTCCAAATTTTTTTAAGTGATCTGCTATAAATAGATCGAATTTACTCAATAATTCTCTCACTCAAATTGGAAAAATGATAAAAAATCACTATTTCAGTCTTTAACCTCGAATAACTTTGGATGGAGTGAATTTATCAAAAAATGTTAGAAGTCTTTTTCTGTAAGGCATTCGATTTCCTTTAAAAATATGTATCTGTTTTTTCTAAATATTTATTCGTCAACTCGATACCGAATTCCAAACAAGAAAAGTAAAATTTCGAAAACTGATCGATGGTCAAGGCACGATTTGCATGGAAAGAGTTCGTCTGACGTAAATTTGCAATCAGAACTTTTTTGTAGAGCATTTAATTTCCTATAAGCATAAATATAGTTCAATTTTTTTAGCTTGATGGTTTAGAAGTTCTTAAAACAGAATTTGAAAGAAGAATAAAAATCTAAAATTGCTATGATAGACCTGTTAATTTTGATTTTAAGGGGTCAAACTTCCACAAAAAAAATTTTTTGACATCCCGAATAAGATTTTCAATGTACCTTAAAAAAAAAATACTTGATTTTTCTGGCCCAGCCTAATTTATATACCTAACTAATGTGGCATAAATTATTCTTGGACATCGATATTCAAACCAGGCTCGAACTTGTATGGGATTCCATTCCACAATCTCCTTAAATATAAAGTCAAACACATTTTGTTTCAATTTTCTATGTAATTTCTCAATTAAATTAATTGGTTAAATGAAACTTGGAGCTTCATGCTTCGCTTCGTTCGCTCAATTTAAATGCAGCGAGTCACACCGATGAGTGTACTACAGATGATTTTTCTTTAAAATGGGTATGTGCTTAGTATACCATTATATATTTAAATTTATCTAAGCATGCTAAAGTCGGAAAGCCTAATTTTTGGGCGAGAGTAGAATAGCTTCGCGCATTTAAAAGCGAGTAAGTTGGTATTTTAGTCAGTCTTTTAGGTTCGATTTCTTCGAATCAAATAAGCTTTTTGGTAATAAATATTGGTTATCGTTTGATGATCTGACAGGAACTAGAAACTTTGTATTTGATCTGAGGGGGGCCCCTATCAATCGCGGGGCCCTAGGCACTTGCCCAAAGTTCCCAATGGCAAAGAGGGGTCTGGACATAAGGTAGCAACGTTGAATAAATTGAATATAAAAATCTCTCCGTTTAAATGAAAATGTTTGTTTTCTGTTTAATTGACGTGTTGACAGGTGAGACATAGAAAGTTGAAAATTTATTAGTGTATAAAAGAGACTGTCCTTTACATAATCCAGTGGTTTAATTTTGTTTAAAAGTCATTAGAGTAGAGAGGTAGAGCAATTCTATGGAACCTTTAAATAAAAGAGGTTAGAAGAAATGGTGTATACATTTTATTGCAAAATCCTAATTAATAGAAGTACTCTAAATAGATAGAGGTTACAACTTATAGTATTTTAAAGGCACCTCTATATAATAGAGGTTTCGTCTTATAATTCATAAATTTATTTGTAACCTCTTTAAGTAGAGGTTAAACAAAAATGTAAAAACTAAATTTTTGGAATTTATAAATAATAGAGGTTAACAATTAATAATGTATGTATATATTGTTGTAAGTACGCATAATGTCGTACTTATCTCTCTATATTTAATATAAATGTTATTTATTATATAAGAATTATATTATGTTAGCTTTAGTTTTAATATTAAGATTGTAACAAATGATTGTTTAAATTAAGCGCTTGTAAACATTGGCGCTGGTTATTAGGATATTTTTGTATTGTTTCAATCTTTGGTAACACTAAACTGGTGTATATGGCTGTAACGACAGTAAGAACGCCAGTCACTGTAAGAGTGCTCCTGGAGTCACAGTACGACAGTTTGATTCTAATCTCACAAGTATCAACAGTGTGGTTCTACATTTGCTATAAGCACGTTTTACTATTAATCAATTATTACACGAGAAATTTATATTTAGTTATATATTTAGCATCTTTACTAGTTAAATAAAATACGACTGTAATTAAGTATTTAGATGACTAAATAAAACAAATTGATTACTTATTTTAATAATAGTGTTTAAATTAATAGTATTTAAAAAGATATCAATTGTTCCAACGAGGTACGTTGTAACCAGGTTAACTTTAGCCGCTCGAAGTATTCTCAATTACAACAATACTCCGTTTAACAAGACTTCTGTTATTCAACATAAAGAACCCTAATTCTTATCCTGAAAACATTCCGTAATCATCCGTTGGACAATCGCCCAAACGAAGAATCTACATTCAGAAGCTAGCAACACAGCGTGATGTATTAGCCAAGCTGAGTAAATCTCCTTCCAGAACGAGCATCCGACCTCTTTTTACAACAATTTGTGTCAGGTGTAACGTCCCGGCGACAATCCAACCTAGCATTACAACAAT
>CAVMBN010000049.1:0-152443 GCA_963678705.1 Panorpa germanica
AAGTGCTGCTATATGTAATATAAAATTTAAATTATTATTAACTTTTATATTTTTTATACTTGCAGTTGTACCAACTGGGTCTTTTTTACTTAAAAATAGTAGTTATGGAACTAAAAAAATTACAAATTTAAAATAATAATACATTTTTGTTACTTCAAAACACCTTAAAAGTAAGTGATAAAGTGAAATTCTATACAAAAAAGTAAATTTTTACATACAAATATATAGTTAAAAGTTAGTAAATAATTTTGTATTTATTTTAACATGATCATTTGTTCACACAAGTGCTGCTATATAAAATATGAAATCAAAATTATTATTAACTTTTATATTTTTTATTTTTGCACTTGTATTAACTGTGTCTTTTTTACTTAAAAATAGTAGTAATGGAACTGAAAAATTTAAATTTTTAAATAATAATACATTTCTGTTACTTTAAAATACCTTAAAAGTGGGTGATAAAGTGAAATTCTATACAAAAAAATAAATTTTTAAATACAAATACATAGTTAAAACTTAGTAAGTAATTTTTTATTTTAATTTTAACATGCACATTTGGTTACACAAGTGCTGCTATATGTAATATGAAATTAAAATTATTATTAACTTTTATATTTTTTATACTTGCATTTGTACCAACTGGGTCTTTTTTACTCAAAAATAGTAGTGATAGAACTAAAAAAAAATAAAGAACTTAAAATAATGATACATTTTTGTTACTTTAAAATACCTTAAAATTGGGTAATAAAGTGAAATTCTATACAAAAAATAAATTTTTACATACAAATATATAGTTAAAAGTTAGTAAATAATTTTTTTTTTTAACATGCACAATTCTTCACACAAGTGCTACTACATATAATATAACATTAAAATTATTATTAATATTTATATTTTTTATACTTGCAGTTGTACCAACTGTGTCTTTTTTACTTTAAAATTGTAGTGATGGAATTACATTTCTGTTACTTTAAAATTCCTTAAGAGTGGGTGATAAAGTGAAATTCTATTCAAAAAAATAAATTTTTACATACACATTTATGGTTAAATGATAGTAAATAACTTTTTTTTTATTTTAACATGCACATTTGTTTACACAAGTGCTGCTATATGTAATATGAAATTTAAATTATTATTAACTTTTATATTTTTTATACTTGCAGTTGTACCAACTGGGTCTTTTTTACTCAAAAATTGTAGTGATAGAAGAAAAAAAATAAAAATTTTAAAATAATGATACAATTCTGTTACTTTAAAATACCTTAAAATTGGGTGATAAAGTGAAATTCTATACAAAAAATAAATTTTTACATACAAATATATAGTTAAAAGTTAGTAAATAATTATTTTTTTTTTAACATGCACAATTGTTTACACAAGTGCTACTATATATAATATAAAATTGAAATTATTATTAATTTTTATATTTTTTATACTTGCAGTTGTACCAACTATGTCTTTTTTACTTTAAAATAGTAGTGATGGAATTAAAAAAATAAGTTTTTAAAATAATAATACATTTTTGTTACTTTAAAATACCTAAAGAGTAGGTGATAAAGTGAAATTTTATACAAAAATGTAAATTTCTACATACAAATATATAGTTAGAAGTTAGTTAATAATTTTTTTTTTATTTTAACATGCTCATTTGTTCACACAAGTGCTGCTACATAAAATATGATATTAAAATTATTATTAACTTTTTAATTTTTTATACTTGCAGTTGTACTAACTGTGTCTTTTTCATTTAAAAATAGTAGTGATGGAACTAAAAAAATAAAAATTTAAAAATAATATTACATTTCTGTTACTTTAAAATTCCTTAAAAGTGGGTGATAAAGTAAAATTCTATACAATAAAATAAATTTTTACATACAAATTTATGGTTAAATGTTAGTAAATAACTTTTTTTTTATTTTAACATGCACATTTGTTTACACAAGTGCTACTATATATAATATATAATTAAAATTATTAATAACTTTTATATTTTTTATACTTCCAGTTGTACTAACTGTAACTTTTTCACTTAAAAATAGTAGTTATGGAACTAAAAAA
The DNA here is from genome assembly GCA_963678705.1 of Panorpa germanica. NCBI lineage: Eukaryota > Metazoa > Arthropoda > Insecta > Mecoptera > Panorpidae > Panorpa > Panorpa germanica. The sequence goes on from CAVMBN010000049.1 coordinate 2,059, forward strand.
ATTAAAAATTTAAAATAATAATACATTTTTGTTACTATAAAACACCTTAAAAGTAGGTAATATAGGGAAATTCAATACAAAAAATAAATTTTTACATACAAATATATAGTTAAAAGTTAGTAAATAATTTTGTATTTATTTTTACATTATCATTTGTTCACACAAGTGCTGCTATATATAATATGAAATCAAAATTATTATTAACTTTTATATTTTTTATTTTTGCAGTTGTATTAACTGTGTCTTTTTTACATAAAAATAGTAGTAATGGAACTGAAAAATTTAAATTTTAAAATAATGATACATTTCTGTTACTTTAAAATACCTTAAAATTGGGTAATAAAGTGAAATTCTATACAAAAAATAAATTTTTACAAACAAATATATAGTTAAAAGTTAGTATATAATTTTTTTTTAACATGCACAATTCTTCACACAAGTGCTACTACATATAATATAAAATTAAAATTATTATTAATTTTTATATTTTTAATACTTGCAGTTGTACCAACTGTGTCTTTTTTACTTTAAAATTGTAGTGATGGAATTACATTTCTGTTACTTTAAAATACCCTAAGAGTGGGTGATAAAGTGAAATTCTATACAAAAAAATAAATTTTTACATACAAATTTATGGTTAAATGATAGTAAATAACTTTTTTTTTATTTTAACATGCACATTTGTTTACACAAGTGCTACTATATATAATATAAAATTAAAATTATTATTAACTTTTATATTTTTTATACTTGCAGTTGTACCAACTGTGATTTTTTTTACTAAAAATAGTAGTGATGGAACTAATAAAATAAATTTTTAGAATAATAATACAATTCCGTTACTTTAAAATACCTTAAGAGTGGGTGATAAAGTGAAATTCTATACAAAAAAGTAAATTTTTACATACAAATATATGGTTAAAAGTTAGTAAATATTTTTTTTTTATTTCAACATGCACATTTGTTCACACAGGTGCTGCTATATAATATGAAATTAAAATTATTAATAAGTTTTATATTTTTTATACTTGCAGTTGTACAAACTGTGTCTTTTTCACTCAAAAATAGTAGTGATGGAACTAAAAATATAATTTTTTTAAATAATAATACGTTTCTGTTACTTTAACATACCCTTAGAGTGGGTGATAAAGTGAAATTCTATACAAAAAAATTAATTTTTAAATACAAATATATGGTTAAAAGTTAGTCAATAATTTTTTTTAAATTTTAACATGCACATTTGTTAACACAAGTGTTGCCATATATAATATAAAATTAAAAGTAATAATAACTTTTATATTTTTCATACCTGCAGTTGTACAAACTGCGTCTTTTTCACTCAAAAATAGTAGTGATAAAACTAAAAAAATAAAAATTTTAAAATATTATTACATTTTCGTTACTTTAAAATATCTTAAAAGTGGGTGATAAAGTAAAATTCTATACAAAAAAGTAAATTCTTACATACAAATATATGGTTAAAAGTTAGTAAATAACTTTTTATTCATTTAAACATGCACATTTGTTTACACAAGTGCTACTATATATAATATGAAATAAAAATTATTATTACATTTTATATTTTTTATACTTGCATTTGTACCAACTGTGTCTTTATTACACAAAAATAGTAGTGATGGAACTAAAAGAATAAATTTTTAAAATAATAATACATTTCTGTTACTTTAAAATACCTGAAGAACGGGTGATAAAGTGAAATTCTATAAAAAAAAAAAAAATTTACATAAAAATATATGGTTATAAGTTAGTAAATATTTTATTTTTATTGTAACATGCTTATTTATTCACACAAGTGCTGCTATATAAAATATTAAATTAAAGTTAGTATTAACTTTTATATTTTTTATACTTGCAGTTGTTCCAACTATGTCTTTTTTACTTAACAATAGTAGTAATAAATCAAAAAAAAATTTAAATTTTTAAATAATAGTACATTTTTGTTACTTTAAAATACCTTAAGAGTAAGTGATAAAGTGAAATTCTGTACAAAAAATTAATTTTTACATACAAATATATGGTTAAAAGTATGTAAATAATTTGTTTTTATTTTAACATGCAATTTTGTTCACACAAGTGCTGCTATATGTAATGTGAAATTCAAATTATCATTAACTTTTATATTTTTGATTCTTGCAGTTGTACCAACTGTGTTTTTTTCACTTAAAAATAGTAGTGATGATACTAAAAAATAAAAATTTTAAAATATTAATACATTTTTGTTACTTTAAAATACCTTAAGAGTGGGTGATAAAGTGAAATTTTATAAAATAAAAAAAGAATTTACATACAATTATATAGTTAAAATTAAGTTAATAATTTTTTTTTATTTTAACATGCACATTTGTTTACGCAAGTGCTGCTATATATAATATGAAATTAAAATTATGAATAACTTTTATATTTTTTATACTTGCAGTTGTACAAACTAAGTTCTTTTCACTCAAAAATAGTAGTGATGGAACTAAAAAAATAAAGTTTTAAAATATTAATACATTTCTGTTACTTTAAAATACCATAAGAGTGGGTGATAAAGTGAAATTCTATACAAAAAAATAAATTTTTACATACAAATATATGGTTACAAGTTATTAAATAACTTTTATGTTATTTTAACATGCACATTTGTTCACACAAGTAGTGCTTGTAACAGTCCCATATAGATTCATTAATTATTGATATATTATTACTAACTATTTAGCAACCAGTGTAAAGGTTTATATACAAAGTAAAACGTAGATTTTTAATAGTTTTAGACGCCTTACTGTTGCGCACATTATATAGATTAAGTTATTGCTTTATCAATATAACTAACGCATATTATTATTATATTCAAAACTGATGATGTAGTATTTACATTAACTGATAGCACGTATAGTTTCAAATAATGTTTATATTAAAACCAAATATAAAATCCAATGAACTGATGACGAAATGACGTTCAAATGAGATCATACATTGAAACAAAGACTTTTTAAGCTATATAAACCTAGAAAAATTGGGATTCAGAGATCAGTCCATCTAGATCAATCGATCAGGCCATCTAGATCAGTCGATCAGTCCATCAGATCAGCCTTAGTGAGTCCTTCGGTTTAAGTCAGTCGCCTTAGTCGCCCCAATATAGAGACTATAAAGTTACTAAAAGAATTATTTAAGAATTGTATTAAATAATTGATTGATCAATAAAGAAAATAAGTGTTAATGAATACATTGTTTTAATTGTAAAGTACTTAGAGTTAACGGTCGAGTCGCGTTAAAATAAACTAATTGTTCAACAGCAGAACTAGCAGCCTGCAGAGCACACAAAGTAAGTAAAACCTAATATATTTATGTAATATTATTAGAAGAAGAACTAAGTCCTGATAGATAAATAAGCATCCACAATTAGCTCAGGTCATCCGACTCAAGGAGATCCAGATTTTTATAAAAGAACTCCCGTTAGAGAGGATAGTAGAATCGCTCTCTTAAAATAAGTAACTACCACCATATATAGATAGTAGATATAAGGGGTAGGGTTACATTTTGGTGTCAGGTGTGGGGTCCATTAAAAGAGAGATACATTAAAATACGAAAATACGTGAGATACGAAAATTGTGGGATATGTTTAAAGAAAGGTATTGAAATTTGTGGGGTGTGTTAAAAAAAGAGAGGTATATTAAAAGAGAGATGTGTTAAAAAAGAGGTATCTTAAAAAGGTATTAAAATTGTGGGATGTTAAAAAAGGCAGAAATTTCATTAATTGGGAAAAAAGGCATTAATTGGAAAATTTGGTTTTTGAAAATAAAGGGAAATCTTTGTAACTGGGAAAAAGAAATTAAAAATAAGTTTTATTAATTGTAAAAAACGGAATAAATTGTAGTAACTGGGAAAAAAGATAAATTGTAAAAAAAGGTATAAATTATAGTAACTGGGAAAAAAGGATAAAATTGTATTAACTGGGAAAGAAAAATATAGGTTATTAATTGCAACTAGCAACTGCATATTAATAATTAGAAAAGAAAAGATATGAGAATAATTGCGACGATACAGTACAATAAAGCTTGACGCTGGTTTCTGTGTCTTCGGGTTCGATTCCTGGATCAGTTTATATTTATATGTAATATATAGGGGTTTGGGTAATTATCATCTTATATTGTTTATGTACATATATGTAGTGAACGTATGCCTCATATATGAAATGGAAATGGTAAAAAGTTTTAGTAATTGAAAAATGGAATAATTTAACAAGGGTCTAATAGATTTGTAATAGTTTATTAAAGAAAGTTTATTAAAGAAAAAGGAAAGATTTTAAAAAGTCAAATAGTACTGCAGTTATGTATTTAAATTTCGGAGAAAGATATCAGTGTTGTATAACATTTAACAGAGTAATAAATGTGAGTGATTTATTAGGGTCAAATAGTAAAGGATCGGTGAAGTTGGTTATAGCTACAGAAATATATACCGCATCGACAATAAAGATTATGAATACTACGAGTATGTAGAAAGGGACAGATTGAGACAACGATGTTTATATAAAGACTTAGAACGTAAGTAAAGTAATTAAAGAGTATTGATTGAATTTAACATGTTTATTATAAAAAGGGTAATATTTTGAAATGATTTTTGTAGAATGATAATTAAATATAACAAGAAATAATAGATTGATTTACGCGTATTAAAAATAGATAATCTAATAGATAGATTTAAAAAGTTGGAAGAAGGTTTACAGTTCTTAGGGGTATTTGAAGAAAAAGATAGTATTACGTTATTTTTGATTTAATTAGAGATAATATTAGAAGCTTTTAGTTAAAATAATAAAAAAAGGGTTTTTGCATTATCTGTTAAGTTGAACGCAAAGGTTGTAGAATTTCTACATATTGTTTTAACTCGAACAGAATTAAAAGATTATGAAAAATTTAAGATAGAATTACTTAACAAATACAATTGTCATAGACCTGCTGAGTTAATAAAAGCAGAATTTGATTTTAATTCTTGTAAACAAAACCATGGAGAGTCTGTTTTTAAATTTTCAGAAAGAGTAGCAGAATTAGCTAGAAAAACAATTAATATCAGTTTTGAACAAAGTAAACGAGATTTACAATTAATGGAATTACAGCATAAAATTTTAAACCGATTTATATTGGGCTTACGTAACAGCTATTCTAGATTTGTTGATTACGAAAATCGAAAAACATTGGTCGAACCCTTAGCTTTAGCAGAACATATAGAATTAAAAGAAAGCCAAAGTACTTTAACTTTAAGTAACAGATATGTACAAGACAGCATAAATTTTGATAGATTTGATAATGTTGAAAACGGAGATATAAACTCTAAAAAGTTTAGTGTAGCATTAAACGATGTAAACGAAAGTTCAAACGTAATTAAAATTGATAGAGATTACGTAAATACATCGATAGAATTAAACAGTGACAGGACAGATTTAGTCCATAGACAGGGCACGAACGAATTAGTTACCGAAGAAAATAATTTACAGGCAAATAATGATATTAAAGTAGAATTTGAACAAGATAGCATTGTTAACTGGTTAGTAGAAACATGTTGGGATATTAATGGCTTGAATAAGGATAGGATAGAAGTAGATAAACTATGTGAGAATATACACGAAAGTATAATTGATAAAGAGTTAGAAAAAATAGATTCTAGCCGCGATGATAAAGTTTTATTAAGTGAGGGCACTATAAACGAAATAATTATTGATAAACAGAGAATTGCAAAAAATGTAAAAGAATCTGTAACAGATAGAATAGTTGCAAAGACTATTTGCTTAAGCGTAGAAGAAAATATACATGTTGAGAGAGAAAACATTGCTATTGTTTTAAGAAAAGGAGAGTATAATTTGCAGAACAAATTGATTGAATTATTAATGATTAGTAATTTTAAAAGATTAATTTTAGGAATTTTCGAACTTATTAAATTAAGCATTTATTTCATGATTTTAATTAAGATGAGGTTGAAGGAAACATTAGTAGCAAGCGTTAAACAGATTAATTTGCCGTTAGACATTAGAGAATAATAGATAGTATTTTAACTAGAAAAATCGGATAAAGATGATTGTTAATTGAACTAAAGTTGCATAGAATAAGAACATTAAAAATGTTAGAATAGATCATAAGTATAATTTTATAAAGTAACAATAAGATATTTTGGAAATAGGAAGGATAATTTTAACAGTAAACGTGTTCTAGAGTGTCAAGATAGTTTTGTTTAAAAGTTACACAGTTAAGCTATTTAAATGATTTTTTTTCTGAAAATAAAGTATTGTAGCATTGTTGTTAAAGACGTATGATTTTAAAAAGACTTGATATGAGTATTATCTAGAAATTAAAGAGAGTCGATTGTATTCTTGATTTGCTATGAGTTATTTATTGACTATGAGATATTTGAATACTGAAATAATGATGAAAAATTACGTATATGGAACTATTGAGTTATCGCCGAAAATGGAAATCGGTATGAACGGTTTAAAGGAAACCAAGAAATTGAATAAGAAAAAGTTATGAAGTACTAAAACGTGTACATGAGCTACGGATAAGTAGATATTTATGGAATATGTAATTTTAATTAGTTGCAAATCGACGTTAAAGAAATAAAGAACACTCAAATTTAAATGAAGTAAAACAATTCGACAAGTAATAAAGCTTACGTTCAGTAAAACAAACATTAACATAATGAGTACAAATACAAGTAAAAGTAGACATTTTTCACACACTCTAGTAATATATTATAATACATTAAGATATAGGATTAACAATTAATTATTAACCCTATCATGGTTACATATATAATTAGGATTTTGATTTTAAGAAATTCAAAACATAAAAGTAAATGATAGGATAAAGTTTAAAGAAAACTTAAGATTTAAATAGAACGGTAGAAAGCGATATCAAAGGGTTAAGAAACATAATAAATGAACAGCACAATTGGAATAATGTGTAAGAGTATAGAATTTGAATAAAAATATAAGCTTTTGTTACAAACATAAACTAGGTTATGGTCAATTTGAAAAAGGGATTATTTTATCGTTAAAATAGTTGTTAACAGGGACTAATATTGTACTATAATATTACACGAGTAAAAGAAACATAAAAACAGAAAGATCATAAGTTAAGAAAATAAACATATAATTAGGGACTAAAGTTATTTGTAACAGATGTATTGAAATTCGAGTCAGGAAGGTCATGGAAGAAATTAACACTTGAGTATTTAAGTGATAATAAATTTGATTTTTAACATAGGATTTGAGAACATGAATTAGATAAGGGTACTTAATAAACAAACTAGACCAGAAGTTACAGATGCACGAGACATGAGTAACAACAACTTTAAAGAATAATTATTTTTATTTTTTTATTGAAATATACTAATGCTATATAATTTCAGATGACAAGATACATGATGAATGCAGCAAACAGAATGAGATGACTTAATTGAAGATTTTATATCATAAATATTGAATAAATTAAAATGTTTTTCTGTTCACAGATCGTTTTGGAAATTTTAATAAAGAGAAAAGAAGATTTAAAAATTGATAAGAGGTATTCATTGAAAATTTGAACACTTGTATTGTTAAATTGCATTGAGATATAATATAGAGAAAAAGAAATTTTATTTTGTGAAACACATGTATTACTACATGCGAATATAAAAAGTCGTTTAAATTCAAGTAACAAGTGTTAAGGTTTAATAATTATGTATACCTTGATTATATTATTTGAGTAGGTACATCCATTAAGTTAAGATTTTGTTGTTTAAAAATAATAAATAGGTTTAAAAATAATTTTTGATATAACCATGTTAGAATATTGTTTTGATTTGAAAAAATAAATATAATAAATTTGTTTAAATGGGAAAAATACAGTAAATAAGAATAAGTTCATTAAAATATTCGTTAATAAAAGTATAAACTAAAGTATGAAATATTGATTCTAAATTTAAGAGGAAAGTTAAATTTGTATTTTAATTAAAGAAAAATATGTTTACAATAAATTTCATTATTATGTAGAACTAACAGTAGTTTGTAAGAGATGTGAAAATAATTTATGGCATAAATATAGCAAAGTTGCAAAACATATATACAACAATAAAAGAAAGAAAAGTAATAAGATAAAATTTAAAAGAGATTTATGATATTTAAAAAAGAATACACATGCCGTAAGATATTTACATGTTACGTTTAAAATATAATTAAAATAACTAGAAATTAAGACATGCTATGAAATAAATTCATATTTTGTAATGACTTTAACTTCTAAGTAAAGTTAATCGAATTATTAGTAAAAGAGCTATACAAGAGCCAAATTTGTTATGTCAATTGTAAGAAATTATAGAAAAGAAGACAGAAAATGAATTTATAATTAAGATAATTACGTAAGGATATAAATTGCAGCATTTACAAAAACGAGGAACTGAAGGACGAGACAAGTAGTTGATTTTCATAATGCGTAAGACTAAGGTAATAATTGTGAATACTTGAACGAGCCAATGATCGAACGAACGAGAGAAACTACCAGAATGCAAGTGAATGCTACTATATATAATATGAAATTAAAATTATTATTAACTTTTATATTTTTGATGCTTGCTGTTGTACCAACTATGTCTTTTTCACTTAAAAATAGTAGTGATGAAACTAAAAAATGAAAATTTTAAAATATTAATTCATTTTTGTTACTTTAAAATACCTTAAAAGTGGGTAATAAAGTAAAATTCTATACAAAAAAGTAAATTTTTACTTACAAATATATGGTTAAAAGTTAGTAAATATTTTATTTTTACTTTAACATGCACATTTGTTCACACATGTGGTGCTATATAATATGAAATTAAAATTATTAATAACTTTTATATTTTTTATACTTGCAGTTGTACAAACTGTGTCTTTTTCACCTAAAAATAGTAGTGATGGAACAGAAAAAATAAATTGTTAAAATAATAATACATTTCTGTTACTTTAAAAAACCTTAAGAGTGGGTTATAAAATGAAATTCTATACAAAAAAATTAATTTTTACATACAAATTAATGGTTAAAAGTTAGTAAATAACTTTTTTTTGATTTTAACATTCACATTTGTTTACACAAGTGCTACTATATATAATATGAAATTAAAATTATCATTAACTTTTATATTTTTTAAACTTGCAGCTGTACCAACTGTGTCTTTTTTACTCAAAAATAGTAGTGATAGAACTAATAAAATAAATGTTTAAAATAATAATACATTTCTGTTACTTTAAAATACCTTAAGAGTAGGTGATGAAGTGAAATTTTATACAAAAAAGTAAATTTTTACATACAAATATATGGTTAAAAGTTAGTAAATGATTTTTTTTTATTTTAACATGCACATTTGTTCACACAAGTGCTGTATATATAATATAAAATTAAAATTATTATTAACTTTTATATTTTTTATACTTGCAGTTGTACAAACTGTGTCTCTTTCACTCAACAATAGTAGTAATGGAACTAAAAAAATAATTTTTTTTTAATATTATTACATTTTTGTTACTATAAAATACCTTAAGTAAGGGTGATAAATTGAAATTCTAAAGAAAAAAATAAATTTTTACATACAAATATATGGTTAAAAGTAAGTAAATATTTTTTTTCTTATTTTAACATGCACATTTTTATACACAAGTGCTACTATATATAATATGAATAAAAATTATTATTAACTTTTATATTTTTTATATTTGCAGTTGTACCAACTGTATCTTTTTTACTCAAAAATAGTAGTAGTGGTTAAAAAAATTTAAATTTTTAAATATTAATACATTTCTGTTACTTTAAAATACCTTAAGAGTAAGTGATAAAGTGAAAATCTGTACAAAAAATTAATTTTTACATACAAATATATGGTTAAAAGTAAGTAAATAATTTCCTTTTATTTTAATATGCAATTTTGTTTACACAAGTGCTGCTATATGTAATATGAAATTTAAATTATTATTAGCTTTTATATTTTTTATACTTGCAGTTGTACCAACTGTGTCTTTTTAACTTAAAAATAGTAGTAATGGAACTAAAAAAAAATAATTTTTTTTAAATAATTATATATTTTTGTTACTTTAAAATACCTTAAGAAAAGGTGATAAAGTGAAATTCTATACAAAAAAATTAATTTTTACATACAAATATATAATTAAAAGTTAGTAAATAATTTTTTTTTTATTTTAACATGCACATTTGTTTACACAAGTGCTGCTATATATAATATTAAAATAAAATTAATATTAACTTTTTAATTTTTTACACTTGCAGTTGTACTAACTGTGTCTTTTTTACTTAAAAATAATAGTGATGGAACTAAAGAAATTAAATTTTAAAATATTAATACATTTTTGTTACTTTGAAATACCTTAAGAGTGAGTGATAAAGTGAAATTCTATAAAATAAAAAAAAATTTATATACAATTATATAGTTAAAAATTAAGTTAATATTTTTTTTTTATTTTAACATGCACATTTGTTTGCGCAAGTGCTGCTATATATAATATAAAATTAAAATTATGAATAATTTTTATATTTTTTATACCTGCAGTTGTACAAACTAAGTCCATTTCACTCAAAAATAGTAGTGATGGAACTAAAAAAATAAAGTTTTAAAATATTAATACATTTCTGTTACTTTCAAATTCCATAAGAGTGGGTGATAAAGTAAAATTCTATACAAAAAAATAAATTTTTACATACAAATATATGGTTAACAGTTATTAAATAACTTTTATATTATTTTAACATGCACATTTGTTCACACAAGTAGTGCTTGTAATAGTCCCATATGGATTCATTAATTATTGATATATTATTACTAACTATCTAGGAACCAGTGTAAAGGTTCATATACAAAGTAAAACGTAGATTTTTAATAGTTTTAGACGCCTTACTGTCGCGCATATTATTTAGATTAAGTTATTGCTTTATCAATATAACTAACGCTTATTATTATTATATTCAAAACTGATGATGTAGTATTTACATTAACTTATAGCACGTATAGTTTCAAATAATGTTTATATTAAAACCAAATATAAAATCCAATGAAGTGATGACGAAATGACGTTCAAATGATATCATACATTGAAACAAAGACTTTTTAAACTATATAAACCTAGAAAAATGGGGATTCAGAGATCAGTCGATCAGTCCATCTAGATCAGTCGATCAGTCCATCAGATCAGCCCCAGTGAGTCCTTCGGTTTAAGTCAGTCGCCTTAGTCGCCCCAATATAGAGATTATAAAGTTACTAAAAGAATTATTTTAGAATTGTATTAAATAATTGATTGATCAATAAAGAAAATAAGTGTTAATGAATACATTGTTTTAATTGTAAAGTACTTAGAGTTAACGGTCGAGTCGCGTTAAAATAAACTAATTGTTCAACAGCAGAACTAGCAGCCTGCAGAGCACACAAAGTAAGTAAAACCTAATATATTTATGTAATATTATTAGAAGAAGAACTAAGTCCTGATAGATAAATAAGCATCCACAATTAGCTCAGGTCATCCGACTCAAGGAGATCCAGATCTCTATAAAGGAACTCCCGTTAGAGAGGATAGTAGTATCGCTCTCTTAAAATAAGTAACTACCACCATATATAGATAGTAGATATAAGGGGTAGGGTTACATTTTGGTGTCAGGTGTGGGGTCCATTAAAAGAGAGATACGTTAAAATACGAAAATACGTGAGATACGAAAATTGTGGGATATGTTTAAAGAGAGGTATTGAAATTTGTGGGTTGTGTTAAAAAAAGAGAGGTATATTAAAAGAGAGTTGTGTTAAAAAAGAGGTATCTTAAAAAGGTATTAAAATTGTGGGATGTTAAAAAAGGCAGAAATTTGATTAATTGGGAAAAAAGGCATTAATTGGAAAATTTGGTTTTTAAAAATAAAGGGAAATCTTAGTAACTGGGAAAAAGAAATAAAAAATAAGTTTTATTAATTGTAAAAAACGGAATAAATTGTAGTAACTGGGAAAAAAGATAAATTGTAAAAAAAAGGTATGAATTATAGTAACTGGGAAAAAAGGATAAAATTGTATTAACTGGAAAAAAGAAATATAGGTTATTAATTGCAACTAGCAACTGCATATTAATAATTAGAAAAGAAAAGATATAAGAATAATTGTGACGATACAGTACATTAAAGCTTGACTCTGGTTTCTGTGCCTTCGGGTTCGATTCCTGGATCAGTTTATATTCATATGTAATATATAGGGGTTTGGGTAATTATCATCTTATATTGTTTATGTACATATATGTAGTGAACGTATGCCTTATATATGTAATAGAAATGGTAAAAAGTTTAAGTAATTGAAAAATGGAATAATTTAACAAGGGTCTAATAGATTTGTAACAGTTTATTAAAGAAGGTTTATTAAAAAAAAAAAAAGATTTTAAAAAGTCAAATAGTACTGCAGTTATGTATTTAAATTTCGGAGAAAGCTATCAGTGTTGTATAACATTTAACAGAGTAATAAATGTGAGTGATTTATTAGGGTCAAATAGTAAAGGATCGGTTAAGTTGGTTATAGCTACAGAAATATATACCGCATCGACAATAAAGATTATGAATACTACGAGTATGTAGAAAGGGACAGATTGTGACAACGATGTTTATATAAAGACTTAGAACGTAAATAAAGTAATTAAAGAGTATTGATTGAATTTAACATGATTATTATAAAAAGGTTAATATTTTGAAATGATTTTTGTAGAATGATAATTAAATATAACAAGAAATAATAGATTAATTTACGCGTATTAAAAATAAATAATCTAATAGATAGATTTAAAAAGTTAGAAGAAGGTTTACAGTTCTTACGGGTATTTGATGAAAAAGATAGTATTACGTTATTTTTGAGTCAATTAGAGAGAATATCAGAAGCTTTTAGTTGGAATAATAAAGAAAGGGTTTTTGCATTATCTGTAAAGTTGAACGCGAAGGTTGTAGAATTTCTACATATTGTTTTAACTCGAACAGAATTAAAAGATTATAAAAAAATTAAAAAAGAATTACTTAACAAATACAATTGTCATAGACCTCCTGAGTTAATGAAAGCAGAATTTGATTTTAATTCTTGTAAACAAAACCATGAAGAGTCTGTTTTTAAATTTTTAGAAAGAGTAGCAGAATTAGCTAGAAAAACAAAATTATATCAGTTTTGAACAAAGTAAACGAGATTTACAATTAATGGAATTACAGCATAAAATTTTAAACCGATTTATATTGGGCTTACGTAACAGCTATTCTAGATTTGTTGATTACGAAAATCCAAAAACATTGGTCGAAGCCTTAGCTTTAGCAGAACATATAGAATTAAAAGAAAGCCAAAGTACTTTAACGTTAAGTAACAGATATGTACAAGCCAAAATAAATTTTGATAGATTTGATAATGTTGAAAACGGAGATATAAACTCTAAAAAGTTTAGTGTAGCATTAGACGATGTAAACGAAATTTCAAACGTAATTAAAATTGATAGAGATTACGTAAATACATCGATAGAATTAAACAGTGACAGGACAGATTTAGTCCATAGACAGGGCACGAACGAATTAGTTACCGAAGAAAATAATTTACAGGCAAATAATGATATTAAAGTAGAATTTGAAAAAGATAGCATTGTTAACTAATTAGTAGAAACATGTTGGGATATTAATGGCTCAAATAAGGATAGGATAGAAGTAAATAAACTATGTGAGAATATACACGAAAGTATAATTGGTAAAGATTTAGAAAAAATAGATTCTAGCCGCGATGATAAAGTTTTATTAAGTGAGGGCACTATAAACAAAATAATTATTGATGAACAGAGAATTGCAAAAAATGTAAAAGAATCTGTAACAGATAGAATAGTTGCGAAGACTATTAGCTTAAGGCTAGAAGAAAATATACATGTTGAGAGAGAAAATATTGCTATTGTTTTAAGAAAAGGAGAGTGTAATTTGCAGAATAAATTGATTGATTTATTAATCATAAGTAATTTTAAAAGATTAATTTTAGGAATTTTTGAACTTATTAAATTAGGCATTTATTTCATGATTTTAATTAAGTTGAGGTTCAAGGAAACATTAGTAGCAAGCGTTAAACAGATTAATTTGCCGTTAGACATCAGAAAATAATAGTTAGTATTTTAACCAGAAAAATCGGATAAAGATGATTGTTAATTGAACTAAAGTTGCATAAAATAAGAACATTAAAAATATTAGAATAGATCATAAGTATAATTTTATAAAGTAACAATAAGATATTTTGGAAATAGGAAGGATAATTTTAACAGTAAACGTGTTCTAGAGTGTCAAGATAGTTTTGTTTAAAAGTTACACAGTTAAGCTATTAAAATGATTTTTTTTCTGAAAATAAAGTATTGTAGCATTGTTGTTATAGACGTATGATTTTAAAAAGATTTGATATGAGTATTATCTAGAAATTAAAGAGAGTCGATTGAATTCTTGATTTGCTATGAGTTATTTATTGACTATGAGATATTTGAATACTGAAATAATGATAAAAAATTACGTATATGGAACTATTGAGTTATCGCCGAAAATGGAAATCGGTATGAACGGTTTAAAGGAAACCAAGAAATTGAATAAGAAAAAGTTATGAAGTACTAAAACGTGTACATGAGCTACGGATAAGTAGATATTTATGGAATATGCAATATTAATTAGTTGCAAATCGACGTTGATGAAATAAAGAACACTCAAATTTGAATGAAGTAAAACAATTCGACAAGTAATAAAGCTTACGTTCAGTAAAACAAACATTAACATAATGAGTACAGATACAAGTAAAAGTAGACATTTTTCACACACTCTAGTAATATATTATGATACATTAAGATATAGGATTAACAATTAATTATTAACCCTATCATGGTTAAATATATAATTAGGATTTTGATTTTAAGAAATTCAAAACATAAAAGTAAATGATGGGATAAAGTTTAAAGAAAACTTAAGATTTAAATAGAACGGTAGAAGGCGATATCAAAGGGTTAAGAAACACAATAAATGAACGGCACAATTGGAATAATGTGTAAGAATTTGAATACAAATATAAGCTTTTGTTACAAACATAAACTAGGTTATGGTCAATTTGAAAAAGGGATTATTTTATCGTTAAAATAGTTGTTAACAGGGACTAATATTGTACTATAATATTACACGAGTAAAAGAAACATAAAAACAGAAAGATCATAAGTTAAGAAAATAAACATATAATTAGGGACTAAAGTTATTTGTAACAGATGTATTGAAATTCGAGTCAGGAAGGTCATGGAAGAAATTAACACTTGAGTATTTAAGTGATAATAAATTTGATTTTTAACATAGGATTTGAGAACATGAATTAGATAAGGGTACTTAATAAACAAACTAGACCAGAAGTTACAGATGCACGAGACATGAGTAACAACAACTTTAAAGAATAATTATTTTTATTTTTTTATTGAAATATACTAATGCTATATAATTTCAGATGACAAGATACATGATGAATGCAGCAAACAGAATGAGATGACTTAATTGAAGATTTTATATCATAAATATTGAATAAATTAAAATGTTTTTCTGTTCACAGATCGTTTTGGAAATTTTAATAAAGAGAAAAGAAGATTTAAAAATTGATAAGAGGTATTCATTGAAAATTTGAACACTTGTATTGTTAAATTGCATTGAGATATAATATAGAGAAAAAGAAATTTTATTTTGTGAAACACATGTATTACTACATGCGAATATAAAAAGTCGTTTAAATTCAAGTAACAAGTGTTGAAGTTTAATAATTATGATTACCTTGATTATATTATTTGAGTAGGTACATCCATTAAGTTAAGATTTTGTTGTTTAAAAATAATAAATATATTTAAAAATAATTTTTGATATAATCATGTTAGAATAATGTTTTGATTTAAAAAAATAAATATAATTAATTTGTTAAAATGGGAAAAATACAGTAAATAAGAATAAGTTCATTAAAGTATTCGTTAATAAAAGTATAAACTAAAGTATGAAATATTGATTCTAAATTTAAGAGAAAAGTTAAATTTGTATTTTAATTAAAGAAAAATATGTTTACATTAAATTTCATTATTATGTAGAATTAACAGTAGTTTGTAAGAGATGTGAAAATAATTTATGGCATAAATATAGCAAAGTTGGAAAACATATATACAACAATAAAAGAAAGAAAAGTAATAAGATTAAAGTCAAAAGAGATTTATGATATTTAAAAAAGAATACACATGCCGTAAGATATTTACATGTTACGTTTAAAATATAATTAAAAACTAAAAATTAAGACATGCTATGAAATAAATTAATATTTTGTAATGACTATAACTTCTAAGTAAAGTTAATCGAATTATTAGTAAAAGAGCTATACAAGAGCCAAATTTGTTATGTCAATTGTAAGAAATTATAGAAAAGAAGACAGAAAATGAATTTATAATTAAGATAATTACGTAAGGGTATAAATTGCAGCATTTACAAAAACCAAGAACTGAAGGACGAGACAAGTAGTTGATTTTCATAATGCGTAAGACTAAGGTAATAATTGTGAATACTTGAACGAGCCAATGATCAACCGAACGAGAGAAACTACTAGAATGCAAGTGAATGCTACTATATATAATATGAAATTAAAATTATTTTTAACTTTTATATTTTTGATGCTTGCAGTTGTACCAACTGTGTCTTTTCCACTTGAAAATAGTAGTGATGAAACTAAAAAATTAAAATTTTAAAATATTAATACATTTTTGTTACTTTAAAATACCTTAAAAGTGGGTAATAAAGTAAAATTCTATACAAAAAAGTAAATTTTTACTTACAAATAAATGGTTAAAAGTTAGTAAATATTTTATTTTTGTAATTGTAATTTGTAATTTGTACTTGAGTAAGTGCATGAGTGATTTTTAAATCTAAAGGAATTGTCCCCAATATCACTTGCACCACTTCTGTAGATACAGTTCTGCAACAACGCGTCATCGTCAATAACATAGTTCTTTGCATAGAAGATCTGGAAGATTGATCCTGTAATACCATGCCAAAGCACAATACACAACTATTAGCATAAATGCCCCCTTGTATAGTGTCGGCATAGTTGCCGAGTTTAAGCTTTATTACGTCCTTGTGACACGCGCAACGTGTGTTACAAGTTTATCATTCGTTGTTACTGTATTTGTTTCGTAGCTTTGTAGCTTCAAGAAACTACAGATTTTATATATAGCAGGTCGAGAACGGCTTTTTAGGGTTTCTGTACTATTTGCACCGATAAGGATCACATTATCGTTGGCAAAACATATGTCTACACAACCTTTCGAGTGAGAAACACAGTTCTCGTCGAATACCATGTTCCAGAGCTCAGGCCCCATTACAGATCGCTGAGGACAACCTTTAGATAGTTGCCTTTTCATGGAACGGTAATCGGTTTGTAAAATAATGTTCGACAATGAAAATAGTTCTCCATAGCGCAGTAGACGTACCTATAGGTTTTTGCCGGTCTAATTCTTTGAAGGTCTTTTGGCCACCAGACATCAACAAAGGCACACTGAATTTCTATAAATATCTCATATACATACTTGTACTTATGCCTACTTACTTACCTTTTGTTTGTTACCATTGAATGTTCATAACCGATCAATTACTATTTCCAAGAAAACCGCATATATTGTTCACTTAATCACTTATAACAATTAATACACTCTCATTATTATTTAAAACACGCATTTATATAAACTAATTCTTGTGTTTTATTATTATTTATAGTTAATGTTATTCGACTTACTTGATAGTGGGCGGCAACCTTTTGTCTTCCGTATATTTGTAGTGTTTATATGAGGTCTTCCGTATATATCTCTACAGATTTCTTGAATTTTAAATTACTTGATGTTTTAGCAGTAACACTAACCTAAATATTATCACTTTATTTGTCTATCGCACTTATTAATGTCTTATATCAAACATCAAAGTTACAAATTTGAGGTTATGTTTATAAGACCGCGTGTACGCGTAATGAAAAATTCGTTTTTAACACTAGTTTCCAACTGTCAAACTTTTGTAAAAACACTTTGTTTAGGGTAAATTAACACAAATTTAAAACAAACTTAAATACTTTTCGTTTGAAAAAGTATTCATATAATTTATTTAATTTTTTTCCATAATTAATTTCTCACTTTTAATCACTTTTTTCACCTAAAGTAGCAGGAGCCGATCACACACATAGTAGATAGGAACCACTTGTGTTGCAAAGCAATATTAACGTCCTTGTAAACCAATACGTAGGTCTTCCTTTTTGTATTAAGTCCCATCTGTCTTGCCAGAGCTTATGCATATATGCATTCATCTCTTTGGCAATATATTTGGTATCGTCTTTAGACTTTTATTTTACAGCCGCATTAACTTTAAATCCTCGAAATTTGTCGCATTAATTTTAAATCATCAAAATTTGATTTTTTCAGTTCTAGCGTAATTTGTACTTGAGTAAGTGCATGAGTGATTTTTAAATCTAAAGGAATTGTCCCCATTATCACTTGCACCACTTCTGTAGATACAGTTCTGCAACAACGCGTCATCGTCAATAACATAGTTCTTTGCATGGAAGATCTGGAAGATTGATCCTGTAATACCATGCCGAAGCACAATACACAACTATTAGCATAAATGCCCCCTTGTATAGTGTCGGCATAGTTGCCGAGTTTAAGCTTCATTCCGTCCTTGTGACACGCGCAAGGTGTGTTACAAGTTTATCATTCGTTGTTACTGTATTTGTTTCGTAGCTTTGTAGCTTCAAGAAACTACAGATTTTATATATAGCAGGTCGAGAACGGCTTTCTAGGGTTTCTGTACTATTTGCACCGATAAGGATCACATTATCATTGGCAAAACATATGTCTACACAACCTTTCGAGTGGGAAACACAGTTCTCGTCGAATACCATGTTCCAGAGCTCAGGCCCCATTACAGATCGCTGAGGACAACCTTTAGATAGTTGCCTTTTCATGGAACGGTAATCGGTTTGTAAAATAATGTTCGACAAAGAAAATAGTTCTCCATAGCGCAGTAGACGTACCTATAGGTTTTTGCCGGTCTAATTCTTTGAAGGCCACTTGGCCACCGGACATCAACAATGGCACACTGAATTTCTATAAATATCTCATATACATACTTGTACTTATGCCTACTTACTTACCATTTGTTTGTTACCATTGAATGTTCATGAACGATCAATCACTATTTCCAAGAAAACCGCATATATTGTTCACTTAATCACTTATAACAATTAATACACTCTCATTATTATTTAAAACACGCATTTATATAAACTAATTCTTGTGTTTTATTATTATTTATAGTTAATGTTATTCGACCTACTTGATAGTGGGCGGCAACCTTTTGTCTTCCGTATATTTGGAGTGTTTATATGAGGTCTTTCTTATATATCTCTACAGATTTCTTGAATTTTAAATTACTTGATGTTTTAGCACTAACACTAACCTAAATATTATCAGTTTATTTGTCTATCGCACTTATTAATGTCTTATATCAAACATCAAAGTTACAAATTTGAGGTTATGTTTATAAGACCGCGTGTACGCGTAATGAAAAATTCGTTTTTAACAGTAGTTTCCAACTGTCAAACTTTTGTAAAAACACTTTGTTTAGGGTAAATTAACACAAATTTAAAACAAACTTAAATACTTTTCGTTTGAAAAAGTATTCATATAATTTATTTAATTTTTTTCCATAATTAATTTCTCACTTTTAATCACTTTTTTCACCTAAAGTAGCAGGAGCCGATCACACACATAGTAGATAGGAACCACTTGTGTTGCAAAGCAATATTAACGTCCTTGTAAACCAATACGTAGGTCTTCCTTTTTGTATTAAGTCCCATCTGTCTTGCCAGAGCTTATGCATATATGCATTCATCTCTTTGGCAATATATTTGGTATCGTCTTTAGACTTTTATCCTACAGCCGCATTAACTTTAAATCCTCGAAATTTGTCGCATTAATTTTAAATCATCAAAATTTGATTTTTTCAGTTCTTGCGTAATTTGTACTTGAGTAAGTGCATAAGTGATTTTTAAATCTAAAGGAAATGTCCCCAATATCACTTGCACTACTTCTGTAGATACAGTTCTGCAACAACGCGTCATCGTCAATAACATAGTTCTTTGCATGGAAGATCTGGAAGATTGATCCTGTAATACCATGCCGAAGCACAATACACAACTATTAGCATAAATGCCCCCTTGTATAGTGTCGGCATAGTTGCCGAGTTTAAGTTACATTCCGTCCTTGTGACACGCGCAAGGTGTGTTACAAGTTTATCATTCGTTGTTACTGTATTTGTTTCGTAGCTTTAAGAAACTACAGATTTTATATATAGCAGGTCGAGAACGGCTTTCTAGGGTTTCTGTACTATTTGCACCGATAAGGATCACATTATCGTTGGCAAAACATATGTCTACACAACCTTTCGAGTGAGAAACACAGTTCTCGTCAAATACCATGTTCCAGAGCTCAGGCCCCATTACAGATCGCTAAGAACAACCTTTAGATACTTGCCTTTTCATGGAACGGTAATTGGTTTGCAAAATAATGTTCGACAATGAAAATAGTTCTCCATAGCGCAGTAGACGTACCTATAGGTTTTTGCCGGTCTAATTCTTTGAAGGTCACTTGGCCACCGGACATCAACAAAGGCACACTGAATTTCTATAAATATCTCATATACATACTTGTACTTATGCCTACTTACTTACCTTTTGTTTGTTACCATTGAATGTTCATAACCGATCAATCACTATTTCCAAGAAAACCGCATATATTGTTCACTTAATCACTTATAACAATTAGTACACTTTTATTATTATTTAAAACACGCATTTATATAAATAATTCTTGTGTTTTAATATTATTTATAGGTAATGTTATTCGACTTACTTGATAGTGGGCGGCAACCTTTTGTCTTCCGTATATTTGTAGTGTTTATATGAGGTCTTCTTTATATATCTCTACAGATTTCTTGAATTTTAAACCACTTGATGTTTTAGCACTAACACTAACCTAATTATTATCACTTTTTTTGTCTATCGCACTTATTAATGTCTTATATCAAACATCAAAGTTACAAATTTAAGGTTATGTTTATAAGACCGCGTGTACGCGTAATGAAAAATTCGTTTTTAACACTGGTTTCCAACTGTCAAACTTTTGTAAAAACACTTTGATTAGGGTAAATTAACACAAATTTAAAACAAACTTAAATACTTTTCGTTTGAAAAAGTATTCATATAATTTATTTAATTTTTTTCCATAATTAATTTCTCACTTTTAATCACTTTTTTCACCTAAAGTAGCAGGAGCCGATCACACACATAGTAGATAGGAAATACTTGTGTTGCAAAGCAATATTAACGTCCTTGTAAACCAATACGTAGGTCTTCCTTTTTGTATTAAGACCCATCTGTCTTGCCAGAGCTTATGCATATATGCATTCATCTCTTTGGCAATATATTTGGTATCGTCTCCAGACTTTTATCCTACAGCCGCATTAACTTTAAATTCTCGAAATTTGTCGCATTAATTTTAAATCATCAAAATTTGATTTTTTCAGTTCTAGCGTAATTTGTACTTGAGTAAGTGCATGAGTGATTTTTAAATCTAAAGGAATTGTCCCCAATATCACTTGCACCACTTCTGTAGATACAGTTCTGCAACAACGCGTCATCGTCAATAACATAGTTCTTTGCATAGAAGATCTGGAAGATTGATCCTGTAATACCATGCCGAAGCACAATACACAACTATTAGCATAAATGCCCCCTTGTATAGTGTTGGCATAGTTGCCGAGTTTAAGCTTCATTCCGTCCTTGTGACACGCGCAAGGTGTGTTACAAGTTTATCATTCGTTGTTACTGTATTTGTTTCGTAGCTTTGTAGCTTCAAGAAACTACAGATTTTATATATAGCAGGTCGAGAACGACTTTTTAGGGTTTTTGTACTATTTGCACCGATAAGGATCACATTATCGTTGGCAAAACATATGTCTACACAACCTTTCGAGTGAGAAACACAGTTCTCGTCGAATACCATGTTCCAGAGCTCAGGCCCCATTACAGATCGCTGAGGACAACCTTTAGATAGTTGCCTTTTCATGGAACAGTAATCGGTTTGTAAAATAATGTTCGACAATGAAAATAGTTCTTCATAGCGCAGTAGACGTACCTATAGGTTTTTGCCGGTCTAATTCTTTGAAGGTCACTTGGCCACCGGACATCAACAAAGGCACACTGAATTTCTATAAATATCTCATATACATACTTGTTCTTATGCCTACTTACTTACCTTTTGTTTGTTACCATTGAATGTTCATGAACGATCAATCACTATTTCCAAGAAAACCGCATATATTGTTCACTTAATCACTTATAACAATTAATACACTCTCATTATTATTTAAAACACGCATTTATATAAACTAATTTATGTGTTTTAATATTATTTATAGTTAATGTTATTCGACTTACTTGATAGTGGGCGGCAACCTCTTGTCTTCCGTATATTTGTAGTGTTTATATGAGGTCTTCCTTATATATCTCTACAGATTTCTTGAATTTTAAACCACTTAATGTTTTAGCACTAACACTAACCTAATTATTATCACTTTTTTTGTCTATCGCACTTATTAATGTCTTATATCAAACATCAAAGTTACAAATTTGAGGTTATGTTTATAAGACCGCGTGTACGCGTTATGAAAAATTCGTTTTTAACACTGGTTTCCAACTGTCAAACTTTTGTAAAAACACTTTGATTAGGGTAAATTAACACAAATTTTAAACAAACTAAAATACTTTTCGTTTAAAAAAGTATTCATATAATTTATTTAATTTTTTTTCATAATTAATTTCTCACTTTTAATCACTTTTTTCACCTAAAGTAGCAGGAGCCGATCACACACATAGTAGATAGGAACCACTTGTGTTGCAAAGCAATATTAACGTCCTTGTAAACCAATACGTAGGTCTTCCTTTTTGTATTAAGACCCATCTGTCTTGCCAGAGCTTATGCATATATGCATTTATCTCTTTGGCAATATATTTGGTATCGTCTCCAGACTTTTATCCTACAGCCGCATTAACTTTAAATCCTCGAAATTTGTCGCATTAATTTTAAATCATCAAAATTTGATTTTTTCAGTTCTAGCGTAATTTGTACTTGAGTAAGTGCATGAGTGATTTTTAAATCTAAAGGAATTGTCCCCAATATCACTTGCACCACTTCTGTAGATACAGTTCTGCAACAACGCGTCATCGTCAATAACATAGTTCTTTGCATAGAAGATCTGGAAGATTGATCCTGTAATACCATGCCGAAGCACAATACACAACTATTAGCATAAATGCCTTCTTGTATAGTGTCGGCATAGTTGCCGAGTTTAAGCTTCATTCAGTCCTTGTGACACGCGCAAGGTGTGTTACAAGTTTATCATTCGTTGTTACTGTATTTGTTTCGTAGCTTTGTAGCTTCAAGAAACTACAGATTTTATATATAGCAGGTCGAGAACGGCTTTTTAGAGTTTCTGTACTATTTGCACCGATAAGGATCACATTATCGTTGGCAAAACATATGTCTACACAACCTTTCGAGTGAGAAACACAGTTCTCGTCGAATACCATGTTCCAGTGCTCAGGCCCCATTACAGATCGCTGAGGACCACCTTTAGATAGTTGCCTTTTCATGGAACGGTAATCGGTTTGTAAAATAATGTTCGACAATGAAAATAGTTCTCCATAGCGCAGTAGACGTACCTATAGGTTTTTGCCGGTCTAATTCTTTGAAGGTCACTTCGCCACCGGACATCAACAAAGGCACACTGAATTTCTATAAATATCTCATATACATACTTGTACTTATGCCTACTTACTTACCTTTTGTTTGTTACCATTGAATGTTCATGAACGATCAATCACTATTTCCAAGAAAACCGCATATATTGTTCACTTAATCACTTATAACAATTAATACACTCTCATTATTATTTAAATCACGCATTTATATAAACTAATTCTTGTGTTTTAATATTATTTATAGTTAATGTTATTCGACTTACTTGATAGTGAGCGGCAACCTTTTGTCTTCCGTATATTTGTAGTGTTTATATGAGGTCTTCCTTATATATCTCTACAGATTTCTTGAATTTTAAACCACTTGATGTTTTAGCACTAACACTAACCTAATTATTATCACTTTTTTTGTCTATCGCACTTATTAATGTCTTATATCAAACATCAAAGTTACAAATTTGAGGTTATGTTTATAAGACCTCGTGTACGCGTTATGAAAAATTCGTTTTTAACACTGGTTTCCAACTGTCAAACTTTTGTAAAAACACTTTGATTAGGGTAAATTAACACAAATTTAAAACAAACTTAAATACTTTTCGTTTGAAAAAGTATTCATATAATTTATTTAATTTTTTTTTATAATTAATTTTTCACTTTTAATCACTTTTTTCACCTAAAGTAGCAGGAGCCGATCACACACATAGTAGATAGGAACCACTTGTGTTGCAAAGCAATATTAACGTCCTTGTAAACCAATACGTAGGTCTTCCTTTTTTATTAAGACCCATCTGTCTTGCCAGAGCTTATGCATATATGCATTCATCTCTTTGGCAATATATTTGGTATCGTCTTTAGACTTTTATTTTACAGCCGCATTAACTTTAAATCCTCGAAATTTGTCGCATTAATTTTAAATCATCAAAATTTGATTTTTTCAGTTCTAGCGTAATTTGTACTTGAGTAAGTGCATGAGTGATTTTTAAATCTACAGGAATTGTCCCCAATATCACTTGCACCACTTCTGTAGATACAGTTCTGCAACAACGCGTCATCGTCAATAACATAGTTCTTTGCATAGAAGATCTGAAAGATTGATCCTGTAATACCATGCCGAAGCACAATACACAACTATTAGCATAAATGCCCCCTTGTATAGTGTCGGCATAGTTGCCGAGTTTAAGCTTCATTCCGTCCTTGTGACACGCGCAAGGTGTGTTACAAGTTTATCATTCGTTGTTACTGTATTTGTTTCGTAGCTTTGTAGCTTCAAGAAACTACAAATTTTATATATAGCAGGTCGAGAACGGCTTTTTAGGGTTTCTGTACTATTTGCACCGATAAGGATCACATTATCGTTGGCAAAACATATGTCTACACAACCCTTCGAGTGAGAAACACAGTTCTCGTCAAATACCATGTTTCAGAGCTCAGGCCCCATTACAGATCGCTGAGGACAACCTTTAGATAGTTGCCTTTTCATGGAACGGTAATCGGTTTGTAAAATAATGTTCGACAATGAAAATAGTTCTCCATAGCGCAGTAGACGTACCTATAGGTTTTTGCCGGTCTAATTCTTTGAAGGCCACTTGGCCACCGGACATCAACAATGGCACACTGAATTTCTATAAATATCTCATATACATACTTGTACTTATGCCTACTTACTTACCATTTGTTTGTTACCATTGAATGTTCATGAACGATCAATCACTATTTCCAAGAAAACCGCATATATTGTTCACTTAATCACTTATAACAATTAATACACTCTCATTATTATTTAAAACACGCATTTATATAAACTAATTCTTGTGTTTTATTATTATTTATAGTTAATGTTATTCGACCTACTTGATAGTGGGCGGCAACCTTTTGTCTTCCGTATATTTGTATTGTTTATATGAGGTCTTCCTTATATATCTCTACAGATTTCTTGAATTTTAAATTATTTGATGTTTTAGCACTAACACTAACCTAAATATTATCACTTTATTTGTCTATCGCACTTATTAATGTCTTATATCAAACATCAAAGTTACAAATTTGAGGTTATGTTTATAAGACCGCGTGTACGCGTAATGAAAAATTCGTTTTTAACACTAGTTTCCAACTGTCAAACTTTTGTAAAAACACTTTGTTTAGGGTAAATTAACACAAATTTAAAACAAACTTAAATACTTTTCGTTTGAAAAAGTATTCATATAATTTATTTAATTTTTTTCCATAATTAATTTCTCACTTTTAATCACTTTTTTCACCTAAAGTAGCAGGAGCCGATCACACACATAGTAGATAGGAACCACTTGTGTTGCAAAGCAATATTAACGTCCTTGTAAACCAATACGTAGGTCTTCCTTTTTGTATTAAGTCCCATCTGTCTTGCCAGAGCTTATGCATATATGCATTCATCTCTTTGGCAATATATTTGGTATCGTCTTTAGACTTTTATCCTACAGCCGCATTAACTTTAAATCCTCGAAATTTGTCGCATTAATTTTAAATCATCAAAATTTGATTTTTTCAGTTCTAGCGTAATTTGTACTTGAGTAAGTGCATGAGTGATTTTTAAATCTAAAGGAATTGTCCCCAATATCACTTGCACTACTTCTGTAGATACAGTTCTGCAACAACGCGTCATCGTCAATAACATAGTTCTTTGCATGGAAGATCTGGAAGATTGATCCTGTAATACCATGCCGAAGCACAATACACAACTATTAGCATAAATGCCCCCTTGTATAGTGTCGGCATAGTTGCCGAGTTTAAGTTACATTCCGTCCTTGTGACACGCGCAAGGTGTGTTACAAGTTTATCATTCGTTGTTACTGTATTTGTTTCGTAGCTTTGTAGCTTCAAGAAACTACAGATTTTATATATAGCAGGTCGAGAACGGCTTTCTAGGGTTTCTGTACTATTTGCACCGATAAGGATCACATTATCGTTGGCAAAACATATGTCTACACAACCTTTCGAGTGAGAAACACAGTTCTCGTCAAATACCTTGTTCCAGAGCTCAGGCCCCATTACAGATCGCTGAGGACAACCTTTAGATACTTGCCGTTTCATGGAACGGTAATCGGTTTGTAAAATAATGTTCGACAATGAAAATAGTTCTCCATAGCGCAGTAGACGTACCTATAGGTTTTTGCCGGTCTAATTCTTTGAAGGTCACTTGGCCACCGGACATCAACAAAGGCACACTGAATTTCTATAAATATCTCATATACATACTTGTACTTATGCCTACTTACTTACCATTTGTTTGTTACCATTGAATGTTCATGAACGATCAATCACTATTTCCAAGAAAACCGCATATATTGTTCACTTAATCACTTATAACAATTAATACTCTCTCATTATTATTTAAAACACGCATTTATATAAACTAATTCTTGTGTTTTAATATTATTTATAGTTAATGTTATTCGACTTACTTGATAGTGGGCGGCAACCTTTTGTCTTACGTATATTTGTAGTGTTTATAAGAGGTCTTCCTTATATATCTCTACAGATTTCTTGAATTTTAAAGCACTTGATGTTTTAGCACTAACACTCACCTAATTATTATCACTTTTTTTGTCTATCGCACTTATTAATGTTTTATATCAAACATCAAAGTTACAAATTTGAGGTTATGTTTATAAGACCGCGTGTACGCGTAATGAAAAATTCGTTTTTAACACTGGTTTCCAACTGTCAAACTTTTGTAAAAACACTTTGTTTAGGGTAAATTAACACAAATTTAAAACAAACTTAAATACTTTTCGTTTAAAAAAGTATTCATATAATTTATTTAATTTTTTTCCATAATTAATTTTTCACTTTTAGTCACTTTTTTCACCTAAAGTAGCAGGAGCCGATAACACACATAGTAGATAGGAACCACTTGTGTTGCAAAGCAATATTAACGTCCTTGTAAACAAATACGTAGGTCTTCTTTTTTGTAGTAAGTCCTATCTGTCTTGCCAGAGCTTATGCATATATGCATTTATCTCTTTGGCAATATATTTGGTATCGTCTCCAGACTTTTATCCTACAGCCGCATTAACTTTAAATCCTTGAAATTTGTCGCAATAATTTTAAATCTCCAAATTTGATTTTTTCAGTTCTAGCGTAATTTGTACTTGAGTAAGTGCATGAGTAATTTTTAAATCTAAAGGAATTGTCCCCAATATCACTTGCACCACTTCTGTAGATACAGTTCTGCAACAACGCGTCATCGTCAATAACATAGTTCTTTGCATGAAAGATCTGGAAGATTGATCCTGTAATACCATGCCGAAGCACAATACACAACTATTAGCATAAATGCCCCCTTGTATAGTGTCGGCATAGTTGCCGAGTTTAAGCTTCATTTCGTCCTTGTGACACGCGCAAGGTGTGTTACAAGTTTATCATTCGTTGTTACTGTATTTGTTTCGTAGCTTTGTAGCTTCAAGAAACTACAGATTTTATATATAGCAGGTCGAGAACGGCTTTCTAGGGTTTCTGTACTATTTGCACCGATAAGGATCACAATATCGTTGGCAAAACATATGTCTACACAACCTTTCGAGTGAGAAATACTGTTCTCGTCGAATACTATGTTCCAGAGCTCAGGCCCCATTACAGATCGCTGAGGACAACCTTTAGATAGTTGCCTTTTCATGGAACGGTAATCGGTTTGTAAAGTAATGTTCGACAATGAAAATAGTTCTCCATAGCGCAGTAGACGTACCTATAGGTTTTTGCCGGTCTAATTCTTTGAAGGTCACTTTGCCACCGGACATCAACAAAGGCACACTGAATTTCTATAAATATCTCATATACATACTTGTACTTATGCCTACTTACTTACCATTTGTTTGTTACCATTGAATGTTCATGAACGATCAATCACTATTTCCAAGAAAACCGCATATATTGTTCACTTAATCACTTATAACAATTAATACACTCTCATTATTATTTAAAACACGCATTTATATGAACTAATCCTTGTGTTTTAATATTATTTATAGTTTATGTTATTTGACTAACTTGATAATGGGCGGCAACCTTTTGTCTTCCGTATATTTGTAGTGTTTATATGAGGTCTTCCTTATATATCTCTACAGATTTCTTGAATTTTAAACCACTTGATGTTTTAGCACTAACACTAACCTAATTATTATCACTTTTTTTGTCTATCGCACTTATTAATGTCTTATATCAAACATCAAAGTTACAAATTTGAGGTTATGTTTATAAGACCGCGTGTACGCGTAATGAAAAATTCGTTTTTAACACTGGTTTCCAACTGTCAAACTTTTGTAAAAACACTTTGTTTAGGGTAAATTAACACAATTTTAAAACAAACTTAAATACTTTTCGTTTGAAAAAGTATTCATATAATTTATTTAATTTTTTTCCATAATTAATTTCTCACTTTTAATCACTTTTTTCACCTAAAGTAGCAGGAGCCGATCACACACATAGTAGATAGGAACCACTTGTGTTGTAAAGCAATATTACCGTCCTTGTAAACCAATACGTAGGTCTTCCTTTTTGTATTAAGTCCCATCTGTCTTGCCAGAGCTTATGCATATATGCATTCATCTCTTTGGCAATATATTTGGTATCGTCTCCAGACTTTTATCCTACAGCCGCATTAACTTTAAATCCTTGAAATTTGTCGCATTAATTTTAAATCATTAAAATTTGATTTTTTCAGTTCTAGCGTAATTTGTACTTGAGTAAGTGCATGAGTGATTTTTAAATCTAAAGTAATTGTCCCCAATATCACTTGCACCACTTCTGTAGATACAGTTCTGCAACAACGCGTCATCGTCAATAACATTGTTCTTAGCATGAAAGATCTGGAAGATTGATCCTGTAATACCATGCCGAAGCACAATACACAACTAATAGCATAAATGCCCCCTTGTATAGTGTCGGCATAGTTGCCAAGTTTAAGCTTCATTCCGTCCTTGTGACACGCGCAAGGTGTGTTACAAGTTTATCATTCGTTGTTACTGTATTTGTTTCGTAGCTTTGTAGCTTTAAGAAACTACAGATTTTATATATAACAGGTCGAGAACGGCTTTCTAGGGTTTCTGTACTATTTGCACCGATAAGGATCACATTATCGTTGGCAAAACATATGTCTACACAACCTTTCGAGTGAGAAATACTGTTCTCGTCGAATACTATGTTCCAGAGCTCAGGTCCCATTACAGATCGCTGAGGACAACCTTTAGATAGTTTCCTTTTTATGGAACGGTAATCGGTTTGTAAAATAATGTTCGACAATGAAAATAGTTCTCCATAGCGCAGTAGACGTACCTATAGGTTTTTGCCGGTCTAATTCTTTGAAGGTCACTTTGCCACCGGACATCAACAAAGGCACACTGAATTTCTATAAATATCTCATATACATACTTGTACTTATGCCTACTTACTTACCATTTGTTTGTTACCATTAAATGTTCATGAACGATCAGTCACTATTTCCAAGAAAACCGCATATATTGTTCACTTAATCACTTATAACAATTAATACAATCTTATTATTATTTAAAACACGCATTTATATAAACTAATTCTTGTGTTTTAAAATTATTTATAGTTAATGTTATTCGACTTACTTGATAGTGGGCGGCAACCTTTTGTCTTCCGTATATTTGTAGTGTTTATATGAGGTCTTCCTTATATATCTCTACAGATTTTTTGAATTTTAAACAACTTGATGTTTTAGCACTAACACTAACCTAATTATTATCACTTTTTTTGTCTATCGCACATATTAATGTCTTATATCAAACATCAAAGTTACAAATTTGAGGTTATGTTTATAAGACCGCGTGTACGCGTAATGAAAAATTCGTTTTTAACACTGGTTTCCAACTGTCAAACTTTTGTAAAAACACTTTGTTTAGGGTAAATTAACACAAATTTAAAACAAACTTAAATACTTTTCGTTTGAAAAAGTATTCATATAATTTATTTAATTTTTTTCCATAATTAATTTCTCACTTTTATTCACTTTTTTCACCTAAAGTAGCAGGAGCCGATTACACACATAATAGATAGGAACCACTTGTGTTGCAAAGCAATATTACCGTCCATGTAAACCAATACGTAGGTCTTCCTTTTTGTATTAAGTCCCATCTGTCTTGCCAGAGCTTATGCATATATGCATTCATCTCTTTGGCAATATATTTGGTATCGTCTCCAGACTTTTATCCTACAGCCGCATTAACTTTAAATCCTCGAAATTTGTCGCATTAATTTTAAATCATCAAAATTTGATTTTTTCAGTTCTAGCGTAATTTGTACTTGAGTAAGTGCATGAGTGTTTTTCAAATCTAAAGGAATTGTCCCCAATATCACTTGCACCACTTCTGTAGATACAGTTCTGCAACAACGCGTCATCGTCAATAACATAGTTCTTTGCATGGAAGATCTGGAAGATTGATCCTGTAATACCATGCCGAAGCACAATACAAAACTATTAGCATAAATGCCCCTTTCTTAAGTGTCGGCATAGTTGCCGAGTTTAAGCTTCATTCCGTCCTTGTGACACGCGCAAGGTGTGTTACAAGTTTATCATTCGTTGTTACTGTATTTGTTTCGTAGCTTTGTAGCTTCAAGAAACTACAGATTTTATATATAGCAGGTCGAGAACGGCTTTCTAGGGTTCCTGTACTATTTGCACCGATAAGGATCACATTATCGTTGGCAAAACATATGTCTAAACAACCTTTCGAGTGAGAAATACTATTCTCGTCGAATACTATGTTCCAGAGCTCAGGCCCCATTACAGATCGCTGAGGACAACCTTTGAATAGTTGCCATTTCATAGAACGGTAATCGGTTTGTAAAATAATGTTCGACAATGAAAATAGTTCTCCATAGCGCAGTAGACGTACCTATAGGTTTTTGCCGGTCTAATTCTTTGAAGGTCACTTTGCCACCGGTCATCAAAAAAAGGCACACTGAATTTCTATAAATATCTCATATACATACTTGTACTTATGCCTACTTACTTACCATTTGTTTGTTACCATTGAATGTTCATGAACGATCAATCACTATTTCCAAGAAAACCGCATATATTGTTCACTTAATCACTTATAACAATTAATACACTCTCATTATTATTTAAAACACGCATTTATATAAACTAGTTCTTGTGTTTTAATATTATTTATAGTTAATGTTATTTGACTTACTTGATAGTGGGCGGCAACCTTTTGTCTTCCGTATATTTGTAGTGTTTATATGAGGTCTTCCTTATATATCTCTACAGATTTCTTGAATTTCAAACCACTTGATGTTTTAGTACTAACACTAACTTAATTATTATCACTTTTTTTGTCTATCGCACTTACTAATGTCTTATATCAAACATCAAAGTTACAAATTTGAGGTTATGTTTATAAGACCGCGTGTACGCGTAATGAAAAATTCGTTTTTAACACTGGTTTCCAACTGTCAAACTTTTGTTAAAACACTTTGTTTAGGGTAATTTAACACAAATTAAAAACAAACTTAAATACTTTTCGTTTGAAAAAGTATTCATATAATTTATTTAATTTTTTTCCATAATTAATTTCTCACTTTTAATCATTTTTTTCACCTAAAGTAGCAGGAGCCGATCACACACATAGTAGATAGGAACCACTTGTGTTGCAAAGCAATATTACCGTCCTTGTTAACCAATACGTAGGTCTTCCTTTTTGTATTAAGTCCCATCTGTCTTGCCAGAGCTTATGCATATATGCATTCATCTCTTTGGCAATATATTTGGTATCGTCTCCAGACTTTTATCCTACAGCCGCATTACCTTTAAATCCTTGAAATTTGTCGCATTAATTTTAAATCATCAAAATTTGATTTTTTCAGTTCTATCGTAATTTGTACTTGAGTAAGTGCATGAGTGATTTTTAAATCTAAAGGAATTGTCCCCAATATCACTTGCATTACTTCTGCAGATACAGTTCTGCAACAACGCGTCATCGTCAATAACATAGTTCTTTGCATGGAAGATCTGGAAGATTGATCTTGTAATACCATGCCGAAGCACAAAACACAACTATTAGCATAAATGCCCCCTTGTATAGTGTCGGCATAGTTGCCGAGTTTAAGCTTCATTCCGTTATTGTGACACGCGCAAGGTGTGTTACAAGTTTATCATTCGTTGTTACTGTATTTGTTTCGTAGCTTTGTAGCTTTAAGAAACTACAGATTTTATATATAGCAGGTCGAGAACGGCTTTCTAGGGTTTCTGTACTATTTGCACCGATAAGGATCACATTATCGTTGGCAAAACATATGTCTACACAACCTTTCGAGTGAGAAACACAGTTCTCGTCGAATACCATATTCCAGAGCTCAGGCCCCATTACGGATCGCTGAGGACAACCTTTAGATAGTTGCCTTTTCATGGAACGGTAATCGGTTTGTAAAATTAATGTTCGACAATAAAAATAGTTCTCCATAGCGCAGTAGACGTACCTAGAGGTTTTTGCCGGTCTAATTCTATGAAGGTCACTTGGCCACCAGACATTATCAAAGGCACACTGAATTTCTATAAATATCTCATGTACATACTTGTACTTATGCCTACTTACTTACCATATGTTTGTTACCATTGAATGTTCATGAACGATCAATCACTATTTCCAAGAAAACCGCATATATTGTTCACTTAATCACTTATAACAATTAATACACTCTCATTATTATTTAAAACACGCATTTATATAAACTAATTCTTGTGTTTTAATATTATTTATAGTTAATGTTATTCGACTTACTTGATAGAGGGCGGCAACCTTTTGTCTTCCGTATATTTGTAGTGTTTATATGAGGTCTTCCTTATATATCTCTACAGATTTCTTGAATTTTAAACCACTTGATGTTTTAGCACTAACACTAACCTAATTATTATCACTTTTTTTGTCTATCGCACTTATTAATGTCTTATATCAAACATCAAAGTTACAAATTTGAGGTAATGTTTATAAGATTGCGTGTACGCGTAATGAAAAATTCGTTTTTAACACTGGTTTCCAACTGTCAAACTTTTGTAAAAACACTTTGTTTAGGGTAAATTAACACAAATTTAAAACAAACTTAAATACTTTTCGTTTGAAAAAGTATTCATATAATTTATTTAATTTTTCTTTGTAATTAATTTCTCACTTTTAATCACTTTTTTCACCTAAAGTAGCAGGAGCCGATCACACACATAGTAGATAGGAACCACTTGTGTTGCAAAGCAATATTAACGTCCTTGTAAACCAATACGTAGGTCTTCCTTTTTGTATTAAGTCCCATCTGTTTTGCCAGAGCTTATGCATATATGCATTCATCTTTTGGCAATATATTTGGTATCGTCTCCAGACTTTTATCCTACAGCCGCATTAACTTTAAATCCTCGAAATTTGTCGCATTAAGTTTAAATCATCAAAATTTTATTTTTTCAGTTCTAGCGTAATTTGTACTTGAGTAAGTGCATGAGTGATTTTTAAATCTAAAGGAATTGTCCCCAATATCACCTGCACCACTTCTGTAGATACAGTTCTGCAACAACGCGTCATCGTCAATAACATAGTTCTTTGCATGGAAGATCTGGAAGATTGATCCTGTAATACCATGCCGAAGCACAATACACAACCATTGGCATAAATGCCCCCTTGTATAGTGTCGGCATAGTTGCCGAGTTTATGCTTCATTCCGTCCTTGTGACACGCGCAAGGTGTGTTACAAGTTTTTTATTCGTTGTTACCGTATTTGTTTCGTAGCTTTCTAGCTTTGTAGCTTCAAGAAACTACTGATTTTATCTATAGCAGGTGGAGGACGGCTTTCTAGTTGTTCTGTACTATTTGCACCGATAAGAATCACATTATCGTTATCAAAACGTACGTTTACACAACCTTTCGAGTGAGAAACACAGTTCTCGTCGAATACCATGTTCTAGAGCTCAGGCCCCATTACGGATCGCTGAGGACAACCTTTAGATAGTTGCCTTTTCATATAACGGTAATCGGTTTGTGAAATTAATGTTCGACAATAAAAATAGTTCTCCATAGCGCAGTAGACATACCTAGAGGTTTTTGCCGGTCTAATTCTTTGAAGGTCACTTGGCCACCAGACAATAACAAAGGCACACTGAATTTTTTAAAATATCTCATATACATACTTGTACTTATGCCTACTTACTTACGATTTGTTTGTAACAATTGAATGTTTATGAACGATCAATCACTATTTCCAAGAAAACTGCATATATTGTTCACTTAATCACTTATAACAATTAAAACGCTCTCATTATTATTTAAAACACGCATTTATATAAACTAATTCTTATGTTTTAATATTATTTATAGTTAATGTTAATCGACTTACTTGATAGTGGGCGGAAACCTTTTGTCTTCCGTATATTTGTAGTGTTTATATGAGGTCTTCCTTATATAGCTCTAGAGATTTCTTGAATTTCTTAACCACTTGATGTTTTAGCACTAACACTAACCTAATTATTATCACTTTTTTTGTCTATCGCACTTATTAATGTCTTATATCAAACATCAAAGTTACAATTTTGAGGTTATGTTTATAAGACCGCGTGTACGCGTAATGAAAAATTCGTTTTTAACACTGGTTTCCATCTGTCAAACTTTTGTAAAAACACTTTGTTTAGGGTAAGTTAACACAAATTTAAAACAAACTTAAATACTTTTCGTTTAAAAAAGTATTTAAGTATAAAGAGCTCAGGCCCCATTACGGATCGCTGAGGACAACCTTTAGATAGTTGCCTTTTCATGGAACGATAATCGGTTTGTAAAATTAATGATCTACAATGATAATAGTTCTCCATAGCGCAGTAGACGTACCTAGAGGTTTTTGCCGGTCTAATTCCTTGAAGGTCACTTGGCCACCAGACATTATCAAAAGCACACTGAATTTCTATAAATATCTCATGTACATACTTGTACTTATGCCTACTTACTTACCATTTGTTTGTTACCATTGAATGTTAATGAACGATCAATCACTATTTCCAAGAAAACCGCATATATTGTTCACTTAATCACTTATAACAATTAATACACTCTCTTTATTACTCAAAACACGCATTTATATAAACTAATTCTTATGTTTTAATATTATTTATAGTTAATGTTAAACGACTTACTTGATAGTGGGCGGCAACCTTTTGTCTTCCGTATATTTGTAGTGTTTATATAAGGTCTACCTTAACACTAACCTAATTATTATCATTTTTTTGTCTATCGCACTTATTAATGTCTTATATCAAACATCAAAGTTACAATTTTGAGGTTATGTTTATAAGACCGCGTGTACGAGTAATGAAAAATTCGTTTTTAACACTGGTTTCCAACTGTCAAACTTTTGTAAGAACTCTTTGTTAAGGGTAAATTAACACAAATTTAAAACAAACTTAAATACTTTTCGTTTAAAAAAGTATTCATAAAATTTATTTAATTTTTTTCCATAATTAATTTCTCACTTTTAATCACTTTTTTCACCTAAAGTAGCAGGAGCCGATCACACACATAGTAGATAGGAACCACTTGTGTTGCAAAGCAATATTAACGTCCTTGTAAACCAATACGTAGGTCTTCCTTTTTGTATTAAGTCCCATCTGTCTTGCCAGAGCTTATGCATATATTCATTAATCTCTTTGGCAATATATTTGGTATCGTCTCCAGACTTTTATCCTACAGCCGCATTAACTTTAAATCCTCGAAATTTGTCGCATTAATTATAAATCATCAAAATTTGATTTTTTCAGTTCTAGCGTAATTTGTACTTGAGTAAGTGCATGAGTGATTTTTAAATCTAAAGGAATTGTCCCCAATATCACCTGCACCACTTCTGTAGATACAGTTCTGCAACAACGCGTCATCGTTAATAATATAGTTCTTTGCATGAAAGATCTGGAAGATTGATCCTGTAATACCATGCCGAATCACAATACACAACCATTGGCATAAATGCCCCCTTGTATAGTGTCGGCATAGTTGCCGAGTTTAAGCTTTATTCCGTCCTTGTGACACGCGCAAGGTGTGTTACAAGTTTTTTATTCGTTGTTACCGTATTTGTTTCGTAGCTTTGTAGCTTTGTAGCTTTAAAAAAGCACTAATTTTATCTATAGCAGGTCGAGGACGGCTTTATAGTTGTTCTGTACTATTTGCATTGATAAGGATCACATTATCGTTGGCAAAACATACGTTTACACAACCTTTTGAGTGAAAAACACAGTTCTCGTCGAATACCATATTCCAAAGCTCAGGCCCCATTACGGATCGCTGAGGACAACCTTTAGATAGTTGCCTTTTCATGGAACGGTAATCGGTTTGTAAAATTAATGTTTGACAATAAAAATAGTTCTCCATAGCGCAGTAGACGTACCTAGAGGTTTTTGCCGGTCTAATTCTTAGAAGGTCATTTGTATACTATACATTATCAAAGGCACACTGAATTTCTATAAATATCTCATGTACATACTTGTACTTATGCCAACTTACTTACCATTTGTTTGTTACCATTGAATGTTCATGAACGATCAATTACTATTTCAAAGAAAACCGCATTAATTGTTTCCTTAATCACATATAACAATTAATACACTCTCTTTATTATTTAAAACACGCATTTATATAAACAAATTCTTATGTTTTAATATTATTTATAGTTAATGTTAATCGACTTACTTGATAGTGGGCGGCAACCTTTTGTCTTCCGTATATTTGTAGTGTTTATAGGAGTTCTTCCTTATATAGCTCTACAGATTTCTTAAATTTCTTAACCACTTGATGTTTTAGCACCAACACTAACCTAATTATTATCACTTTTTTTGTCTATCGCAATTATTAATGTCTTATATCAAACATCAAAGTTACAATTTTAAGGTTATGTTTATAAGATCGCGTGTAAGCGTAATGAAAAATTCGTTTTTAACACTGGTTTCTAACTGTCAAACTTTTGTAAAAACACTTTGTTTAGGGTAAATTAACACAAATTTAAAACAAACTTAAATACTTTTCGTTTAAGAAAGTATTCATATAATTTATTTAATTTTTTTCCGTACATAATTTCTCACTTTTAATCACTTTTTTCACCTAAAGTAGCAGGAGCCGATCACACACATAGTAGATAGGAACCACTTGTGTTGCAAAGCAATATTAACGTCCTTGTAAACCAATACGTAGGTCTTCCTTTTTGTATTAAGTCCCATCTGTCTTGCCAGAGCTTATGCAGATATGCATTCATCTCTTTGGCAATATATTTGGTATCGTCTCCAGACTTTTATCCTACAGCCGCATTAACTTTAAATCCTCGAAATTTGTCGCATTAATTTTAAATCATCAAAATTTGATTTTTTTAGTTCTAGCGTAATTTGTACTTGAGTAAGTGCATGAGTGATTTTTAAATCTAAAGGAATTGTCCCCAATATCACTTGCATTACTTCTGTAGATACAGTTCTGCAACAACGCGTCATCGTCAATATCATAGTTCTTTGCATGGAAGATCTGGAAGATTGATCCTGTAATACCATGCCGAAGCACAATACACAACTATTAGCATAAATGCCCCCTTGTATAGTGTCGGCATAGTTGCCGAGTTTAAGCTTCATTCCGGTTTTGTGACACGCGCAAGGTGTGTTACAAGTTTATCATTCGTTGTTACCGTATTTGTTTCGTAGCTTTGTAGCTTAAAAAAACTACAGATTTTATCTATAGCAGGTCGAGAACGGCTTTCTAGTTGTTCTGTACTATTTGCACCGATATGGATCACATTATCGTTGGCAAAACATACGTCTACACAACCTTTTGAGTGAGAAACACAGTTCTCGTCAAATACCATGTTCCAAAGCTCAGGCCCCATTACGGATCGCTGAGGACAACATTTAGATAGTTGCCTTTTCATGGAACGGTAATCGGTTTGTAAAATTAATGTTTAACAATAAAAATAGTTCTCCATAGCGCAGTAGACGTACCTAGAGGTTTTTGCTGGTCTAATTCTTTAAAGGTCACTTGGCCACCAGACATTATCAAAGGCACACTGAATTTCTATAAATATCTCATGTACATACTTGTACTTATGCCTACTTACTTACCATTTGTTTGTTACCATTGAATGTTCATGAACGATCAATCACTATTTTCAAGAAAACCGCACATATTGTTCACTTAATCAATTATAACAATTAATACACTCTCTTTATTATTTAAAACACGCATTTATATAAACTAATTTTTATGTTTTAATATAATTTATTGTTAATGTTAATCGACTTACTTGATAGTGGGCGGCAACCTTTTGTCTTCCGTATATTTGTAGTGTTTATAGGAGGTCTTCCATATATAGCTCTACAGATTTCTTGAATTTCTTAACCACTTGATGTTTTAGCACTAACACTAAACTAATTATTATCACTTTTTTTGTCTATCGCACATATTAATGTCTTATATCAAACATCAAAGTTACAAATTTGAGGTTATGTTTATAAGACCGCGTGTACGCGTAATGAAAAATTCGTTTTTAACACTGGTTTCCAACTGTCAAACTTTTGTAAAAACACTTTGTTTAGGGTAAATTAACACAAATTTAAAACAAACTTAAATACTTTTCGTTTGAAAAAGTATTCATATAATTTATTTATTTTTTTTCCATAATTAATTTCTCACTTTTAATCACTTTTTTCACCTAAAGTAGCAGGAGCCGATCACACACATAGTAGATAGGAACCACTTGTGTTGCAAAGCAATATTACCGTCCATGTAAACCAATACGTAGGTCTTCCTTTTTGTATTAAGTCCCATCTGTCTTGCCAGAGCTTATGCATATATGCATTTATCTCTTTGGCAATATATTTGGTATCGTCTCCAGACTTTTATCCTACAGCCGCATTAACTTTAAATCCTCGAAATTTGTCGCATTAATTTTAAATCATCAAAATTTGATTTTTTCAGTTCTAGCGTAATTTGTACTTGAGTAAGTGCATGAGTGATTTTTAAATCTAAAGGAATTGTCCCCAATATCACTTGCACCACTTCTGTAGATACAGTTCTGCAACAACGCGTCATCGTCAATAACATAGTTCTTTGCATGGAAGATCTGGAAGATTGATCCTGTAATACCATGCCGAAGCACAATACACAACTATTAGCATAAATGCCCCCTTGTATAGTGTCGGCATAGTTGCTAAGTTTAAGCTTCATTCCGTCCTTGTGACACGCGCAAGGTGTGTTACAAGTTTATCATTCGTTGTTACTGTATTTGTTTCGTAGCTTTGTAGCTTTAAGAAACTACAGATTTTATATATAACAGGTCGAGAACGGCTTTCTAGGAATTCTGTACTATTTGCACCGATAAGGATCACATTATCGTTGGCAAAACATATGTCTACACAACCTTTCGAGTGAGAAATACTGTTCTCGTCGAATACTATGTTCCAGAGCTCAGGCCCCATTACAGATCGCTGAGGACAACCTTTAGATAGTTGCCTTTTTATGGAACGGTAATCGGTTTGTAAAATAATGTTCGACAATGAAAATAGTTCTCCATAGCGCAGTAGACGTACCTATAGGTTTTTGCCGGTCTAATTCTTTGAAGGTCACTTTGCCACCGGACATCAACAAAGGCACACTGAATTTCTATAAATATCTCATATACATACTTGTACTTATGCCTACTTACTTACCATTTGTTTGTTACCATTGAATGTTCATGAACGATCAATCACTATTTCTAAGAAAACCGCATATATTGTTCACTTAATCACTTATAACAATTAATACACTCTCATTATTATTTTAAACACGCATTTATATAAACTAATTTTTGTGTTTTAATATTATTTATAGTTAATGTTATTCGACTTACTTGATAGTGGGCGGCAACCTTTTGTCTTCCGTATATTTGTAGTGTTTATATGAGGTCTTCCTTATATATCTCTACAGATTTCTTGAATTTTAAACCACTTGATGTTTTAGCACTAACACTAACCTAATTATTATCACTTTTTTTGTCTATCGCACATATTAATGTCTTATATCAAACATCAAAGTTACAAATTTGAGGTTATGTTTATAAGACCGCGTGTACGCGTAATGAAAAATTCGTTTTTAACACTGGTTTCCAACTGTCAAACTTTTGTAAAAACACTTTGTTTAGGGTAAATTAACACAAATTTAAAACAAACTTAAATACTTTTCGTTTGAAAAAGTATTCATATAATTTATTTAATTTTTTTCCATAATTAATTTCTCACTTTTATTCACTTTTTTCACCTAAAGTAGCAGGAGCCGATTACACACATAATAGATAGGAACCACTTGTGTTGCAAAGCAATATTACCGTCCATGTAAACCAATACGTAGGTCTTCCTTTTTGTATTAAGTCCCATCTGTCTTGCCAGAGCTTATGCATATATGCATTCATCTCTTTGGCAATATATTTAGTATCGTCTCCAGCCTTTTATCCTACAGCCGCATTAACTGTAAATCCTCGAAATTTGTCGCATTAATTTTAAATCATCAAAATTTGATTTTTTCAGTTCTAGCGTAATTTGTACTTGAGTAAGTGCATGAGTGATTTTCAAATCTAAAGGAATTGTCCCCAATATCACTTGCACCACTTCTGTAGATACAGTTCTGCAACAACGCGTCATCGTCAATAACATAGTTCTTTGCATGGAAGATCTGGAAGATTGATCCTGTAATACCATGCCGAAGCACAATACAAAACTATTAGCATAAATGCCCCTTTCTTAAGTGTCGGCATAGTTGCCGAGTTTAAGCTTCATTCCGTCCTTGTGACACGCGCAAGGTGTGTTACAAGTTTATCATTCGTTGTTACTGTATTTGTTTCGTAGCTTTGTAGCTTCAAGAAACTACAGATTTTATATATAGCAGGTCGAGAACGGCTTTCTAGGGTTCCTGTAATATTTGCACCGATAAGGATCACATTATCGTTGGCAAAACATATGTCTAAACAACCTTTCGAGTGAGAAATACTATTCTCGTCGAATACTATGTTCCAGAGCTCAGGCCCCATTACAGATCGCTGAGGACAACCTTTAAATAGTTGCCATTTCATAGAACGGTAATCGGTTTGTAAAATAATGTTCGACAATGAAAATAGTTCTCCATAGCGCAGTAGACGTACCTATAGGTTTTTGCCGGTCTAATTCTTTAAAGGTCACTTTGCCACCGGACATCAAAAAAAGGCACACTGAATTTCTATAAATATCTCATATACATACTTGTACTTATGCCTACTTACTTACCATTTGTTTGTTACCATTGAATGTTCATAAACGATCAATCACTATTTTCAAGAAAACCGCATATATTGTTCACTTAATCACTTATAACAATTAATACACTCTCATTATTATTTAAAACACGCATTTATATAAACTAATTCTTGTGTTTTAATAATATTTATAGTTAATGTTAATCGACTTACTTGATAGTGGGCGGCAACCTTTTGTCTTCCGTATATTTGTAGTGTTTATATAAGGTCTTACTTATATATCTCTACAGATTTCTTGAATTTTAAACCACTTGATGTTTTAGCACTAACACTAACCTAATTATTATCACTTTTTTTGTCTATCGCACTTATTAATGTCTTATATCAAACATCAAAGTTACAAATTTGAGGTTATGGTTATAAGACTGCGTGTACGCGTAATTAAAAATTCGTTTTTAACACTGGTTTCCAACTGTCAAACTTTTGTAAAAACACTTTGTTTAGGGTAAATTAACACAAATTTTAAACAAACTTAAATACTTTTTGTTTGAAAAAGTATTCATATAATTTATTTAATTTTTTTCCATAATTAATTTCTCACTTTTAATCACTTTTTTCACCTAAAGTAGCAGGAGCCGATCACACACATAGTAGATAGGAACCACTTGTGTTGCAAAGCAATATTAACGTCCTTGTAAACCAATACGTAGGTCTTCCTTTTTGTATTAAGTCCCATCTGTCTTGCCAGAGCTTATGCATATATGCATTCATCTCTTTGGCAATATATTTGGTATCGTCTCCAGACTTTTATCCTACAGCCGCATTAACTTTAAATCCTCGAAATTTGTCGCATTAATTTTAAATCATCAAAATTTAATTTTTTCAGTTCTATCGTAATTTGTACTTGAGTAAGTGCATGAGTAATTTTTAAATCTAAAGGAATTGTCTTCAATATCACTTGCACCACTTTTGCAGATACAGTTCTGCAACAACGCGTCATCGTCAATAACATAGTTCTTTGCATGGAAGATCTGGAAGATTGATCTTGTAATACCATGCCGAAGCACAATACACAACTATTAGCATAAATGCCCCCTTGTATAGTGTCGGCATAGTTGCCGAGTTTAAGCTTCATTCTGTTATTGTGACACGCGCAAGGTGTGTTACAAGTTTATCATTCGTTTTTACTGTATTTGTTTTGTATTTGTAGCTTCAAGAAACTACAGATTTTATATATAGCAGGTCGAGAACGGCTTTCTAGGGTTTCTGTACTATTTGCACCGATAAGGATCACATTATCGTTGGCAAAACATATGTCTACACAACCTTTCGAGTGAGAAACACAGTTCTCGTCGAATACCATATTCCAGAGCTCTGGCCCCATTACAGATCGCTGAGGACAACCTTTAGATAGTTGCCTTTTCATGGAACGGTAATCGGTTTGTAAAATAATGTTTGACAATGAAAATAGTTCTCCATAGCGCAGTAGACGTACCTAGAGGTTTTTGCCGGTCTAATTCTTTGAAGGTCACTTTGCCACCGGACATCAACAAAGGCACACTGAATTTCTATAAATATCTCATATACATACTTGTACTTATGCCTACTTACTTACCATTTGTTTGTTACCATTGAATGTTCATGAACGATCAATCACTATTTCCAAGAAAACCGCATATATTGTTCACTTAATCACTTATAACAATTAATACACTCTCATTATTATTTAAAACACGCATTTATATAAACTAATTCTTGTGTTTTAATAT
Source organism: Panorpa germanica (assembly GCA_963678705.1). Classification (NCBI taxonomy): domain Eukaryota; kingdom Metazoa; phylum Arthropoda; class Insecta; order Mecoptera; family Panorpidae; genus Panorpa; species Panorpa germanica. The sequence goes on from CAVMBN010000049.1 coordinate 45,966, forward strand.
TATTTATAGTTAATGTTATTCGACTTACTTGATAGTGGGCGGCAACCTTTTGTCTTCCGTATATTTGTAGTGTTTATATGAGGTCTTCCTTATATATCTCTACAGATTTCTTGAATTTTAAACCACTTGATGTTTTAGCACTAACACTAACCTAATTATTATCACTTTTTTTGTCTATCGCACTTATTAATGTCTTATATCAAACATCAAAGTTACAAATTTGAGGTTATGTTTATAAGATTGCGTGTACGCGTAATGAAAAATTCGTTTTTAACACTGGTTTCCAACTGTCAAACTTTTGTAAAAACACTTTGTTTAGGGTAATTTAACACAAATTTAAAACAAACTTAAATACTTTTCGTTTGAAAAAGTATTCATATAATTTATTTAATTTTTTTCCATAATTAATTTCTCACTTTTAATCACTTTTTTCACCTAAAGTAGCAGGAGCCGATCACACACATAGTAGATAGGAACCACTTGTGTTGCAAAGCAATATTACCGTCCTTGTAAACCAATACGTAGGTCTTCCTTTTTGTATTAAGTCCCATCTGTCTTGCCAGAGCTTATGCATATATGCATTCATCTCTTTGGCAATATATTTGGTATCGTCTCCAGACTTTTTTCCTACAGCCGCATTAACTTTAAATCCTCGAAATTTGTCGCATTAATTTTAAATCATCAAAATTTGATTTTTTCAGTTCTAGCGTAATTTGTACTTGAGTAAGTGCATGAGTGATTTTTAAATCTAAAGGAATTGTCCCCAATATCACTTGCACCACTTCTGTAGATACAGTTCTGCAACAACGCGTCATCGTCAATAATATAGTTTTTTGCATGGAAGATCTGGAAGATTGATCCTGTAATACCATGCCGAAGCACAATACACAACTATTAGCATAAATGCCCCCTTGTATAGTGTCGGCATAGTTGCCGAGTTTATGCTTTATTCCGTCCTTGTGACACGCGCAGGGTGTGTTACAAGTTTATCATTCGTTGTTACTGTATTTGTTTCGTAGCTTTGTAGCTTCAAAAAACTACAGATTTTATATATAGCAGGTCGAGAACGGCTTTCTAGGGTTTCTGTACTATTTGCACCGATAAGGATCACATTATCGTTGGCAAAACATATGTCTACACAACCTTTTGAGTGAGAAATACTGCTCTCGTCGAATACTATGTTCCAGAGCTCAGGCCCCATTACAGATCGCTGAGGACAACCTTTAGATAGTTGCCTTTTCATGGAACGGTAATCGGTTTGTAAAATAATGTTCGACAATGAAAATAGTTTTCCATAGCGCAGTAGACGTACCTATAGGTTTTTGCCGGTCTAATTCTTTGAAGGTCACTTTGCCACCGGACATCAACAAAGGCACAATGAATTTCTATAAATATCTCATATACATACTTGTACTTATGCCTACTTACTTACCATTTGTTTGTTACCATTGAATGTTCATGAACGATCAATCACTATTTCCAAAAAAACCGCATATATTGTTCACTTAATCACTTATAACAAATAATACACTCTCATTATTATTTAAAACACGCATTTATATAAACTAATTCTTGTGTTTTAATAATATTTATAGTTAATGTTATTCGACTTACTTGATAGTGGGCGGCAACCTTTTGTCTTTCGTATATTTGTAGTGTTTATATAAGGTCTTACTTATATATCTCTACAGATTTCTTGAATTTTAAACCACTTGATGTTTTAGCACTAACACTAACCTAATTATTATCACTTTTTTTGTCTATCGCACTTATTAATGTCTTATATTAAACATCAAAGTTACAAATTTGAGGTTATGTTTATAAGACTGCGTGTACGCGTAATTAAAAATTCGTTTTTAACACTGGTTTCCAACTGTCAAACTTTTGTAAAAACACTTTGTTTAGGGAAATTAACACAAATTTAAAACAAACTTAAATACTTTTCGTTTGAAAAAGTATTCATATAATTTATTTAATTTTTTTCCATAATTAATTTCTCACTTTTAATCACTTTTTTCACCTAAAGTAGCAGGAGCCGATCACACACATAGTAGATAGGAACCACTTGTGTTGCAAAGCAATATTAACGTCCTTGTAAACCAATACGTAGGTCTTTCTTTTTGTATTAAGTCCCATCTGTCTTGCCAGAGCTTATGCATATATGCATTCATCTCTTTGGCAATATATTTGGTATCGTCTCCAGACTTTTATCCTACAGCCGCATTAACTTTAAATCCTCGAAATTTGTCGCATTAATTTTAAATCATAAAAATTTAATTTTTTCAGTTCTAGCGTAATTTGTACTTAAGTAAGTGCATGAGTGATTTTTAAATCTAAAGGAATTGTCCCCAATATCACTTGCACCACTTCTGTAGATACAGTTCTGCAACAACGCGTCATCGTCAATAACATAGTACTTTGCATGGAAGATCTGGAAGATTGATCCTGTAATACCATGCCGAAGCACAATACACAACTATTAGCATAAATGCCCCCTTGTATAGTGTCGGCATAGTTGCCGAGTTTAAGCTTCATTCCGTCCTTGTGACACGCGCAAGGTGTGTTACAAGTTTATCATTCGTTGTTACTGTATGTGTTTCGTAGCTTTGTAGCTTCAAGAAACTACTGATTTTATATATAGCAGGTCGAGAACGGCTTTCTAGGGTTTCTGTACCATTTGCACCGATAAGGATCACATTATCGTTGGCAAAACATATGTCTACACAACCTTTCGAGTGAGAAACACAGTTCTCGTCGAATACCATGTTCCAGAGCTCAGGCCCCATTACAGATCGCTGAGGACAACCTTTAGATAGTTGCCTTTTCATGGAACGGTAATCGGTTTGTAAAATAATGTTTGACAATGAAAATAGTTCTCCATAGCGCAGTAGACGTACCTATAGGTTTTTGCCGGTCTAATTCTTTGAAGGTCACTTTGCCACCGGACATCAACAAAGGCACACTGAATTTCTATAAATATCTCATATACATACTTGTACTTATGCCTACTTACTTACCATTTGTTTGTTACCATTGAATGTTCATGAACGATCAATCACTATTTCCAAGAAAACCGCATATATTGTTCACTTAATCACTTATAACAATTAATACACTCTCATTATTATTTAAAACACGCATTTATATAAACTAATTCTTGTGTTTTAATATTATTTATAGTTAATGTTATTCGACTTACTTGATAGTGGGCGGCAACCTTTTGTCTTCCGTATATTTGTAGTGTTTATATGAGGTCTTCCTTATATATCTCTACAGATTTCTTGAATTTTAAACCACTTGATGTTTTAGCACTAACACTAACCTAATTATTATCACTTTTTTTGTCTATCGCAATTATTAATGTCTTATATCAAACATCAAAGTTACAAATTTGAGGTTATGTTTATAAGACCGCGTGTACGCGTAATGAAAAATTCGTTTTTAACACTGGTTTCCAACTGTCAAACTTTTGTAAAAACACTTTGTTTAGGGTAATTTAACACAAATTTAAAACAAAATTAAATACTTTTCGTTTGAAAAAGTATTAATATAATTTATTTAATTTTTTTCCATAATTAATTTCTCACTTTTAATCACTTTTTTTACCTAAAGTAGCAGGAGCCGATCACACACATAGTAGATAGGAACCACTTGTGTTGCAAAACAATATTACCGTCCTTGTAAACCAATACGTAGGTCTTCCTTTTTGTATTAAGTCCCATCTGTCTTGCCAGAGCTTATGCATATATGCATTCATCTCTTTAACAATATATTTGGTATCGTCTCCAGACTTTTATCCTACAGCCGCATTAACTTTAAATCCTCGAAATTTGTCGCATTAATTTTAAATCATCAAAATTTGATTTTTTCAGTTCTAGCGTAATTTGTACTTGAGTAAGTGCATGAGTGATTTTTAAATCTAAAGGAATTGTCCCCAATATCACTTGCACCACTTCTGTAGATACAGTTCTGCAACAACGCGTCATCGTCAATAACATAGTTTTTTGCATGGAAGATCTGGAAGATTGATCCTGTAATACCATGCCGAAGCACAATACACAACTATTAGCATAAATGCCCCCTTGTATAGTGTCGGCATAGTTGCCGAGTTTATGCTTTATTCCGTCCTTGTGACACGCGCAAGGTGTGTTACAAGTTTATCATTCGTTGTTACTGTATTTGTTTCGCAGCTTTGTAGCTTCAAAAAACTACATATTTTATATATAGCAGGTCGAGAACGGCTTTCTAGGGTTTCTGTACTATTTGCACCGATAAGGATCACATTATCGTTGGCAAAACATATGTCTACACAACCTTTTTAGTGAGAAATACTGCTCTCGTCGAATACTATGTTCCAGAGCTCAGGCCCCATTACAGATCGCTGAGGACAACCTTTAGATAGTTGCCTTTTCATGGAACGGTAATCGGTTTGTAAAATAATGTTCGACAATTAAAATAGTTTTCCATAGCGCAGTAGACGTACCTATAGGTTTTTGCCGGTCTAATTCTTTGAAGGTCACTTTGCCACCGGACATCAACAAAGGCACAATGAATTTCTATAAATATCTCATATACATACTTGTACTTATGCCTACTTACTTACCATTTGTTTGTTACCATTGAATGTTCATGAACGATCAATCACTATTTCCAAGAAAACCGCATATATTGTTCACTTAATCACTTATAACAATTAATACACTCTCATTATTATTTAAAACACGCATTTATATAAACTAATTCTTGTGTTTTAATATTATTTATAGTTATTGTTATTCGACTTACTTGATAGTGGACGGCAACCTTTTGTCTTCCGTATATTTGTAGTGTTTATATAAGGTCTTACTTATATATCTCTACAGATTTCTTGAATTTTAAACCACTTGATGTTTTAGCACTAACACTAACCTAATTATTATCACTTTTTTTGTCTATCGCACTTATTAATGTCTTATATCAAACATCAAAGTTACAAATTTGAGGTTATGTTTATAAGACTGCGTGTACGCGTAATTAAAAATTCGTTTTTAACACTGGTCTCCAACTGTCAAACTTTTGTAAAAACACTTTGTTTAGGGTAAATTAACACAAATTTAAAACAAACTTAAATACATTTCGTTTGAAAAAGTATTCATATAATTTATTTAATTTTTTTCCATAATTAATTTCTCACTTTTAATCAATTTTTTCACCTAAAGTAGCAGGAGCCGATAACACACATTGTAGATAGGAACCACTTGTGTTGCAAAGCAATATTAACGTCCTTGTTAACCAATACGTAGGTCTTCCTTTTTGTATTAAGTCCCATCTGTCTTGCCAAAGCTTATGCATATATGCATTCATCTCTTTGGCAATATATTTGGTATCGTCTCCAGACTTTTATCCTACAGCCGCATTAACTTTAAATCCTCGAAATTTGTCGCATTAATTTTAAATCATCAAAATTTGATTTTTTCAGTTCTAGCGTAATTTGTACTTGAGTAAGTGCATGAGTGATTTTTAAATCTAAAGGAATTGTCCTTAATATCACTTGCACCACTTCTGTAGATACAGTTCTGCAACAACGCGTCATCGTCAATAACATAGTTCTTTGCATGGAAGATCTGGAAGATTGATCCTGTAATACCATGCCGAAGCACAATACACAACTATTAGCATAAATGCCCCCTTGTATAGTGACGGCATAGTTGCCGAGTTTAAGCTGAATTCCGGTTTTGTGACACGCGCAAGGTGTGTTACAAGTTTATCATTCGTTGTTACTGTATTTGTTTCGTAGCTTTGTAGCTTCAAGAAACTACAGATTTTATATATAGCAGGTCGAGAACGGCTTTCTAGGGTTTCTGTACTATTTGCACCGATAAGGATCACATTATCGTTGGCAAAACATATGTCTACACAACCTTTCGAGTAAAAAACACAGTTCTCGTCGAATACCATGTTCCAGAGCCCAGGCCCCATTACAGATCGCTGAGGACAACTTTTAGATAGTTGCCTTTTTATGGAACGGTAATCGGTTTGTAAAATAATGTTCGACAATAAAAATAGTTCTCCATAGCGCAGTAGACGTACCTATAGGTTCTTGCCGGTCTAATTCTGTGAAGGTCACTTGGCCACCGGACATCAACAAAGGCACACTGAATTTCTATAAATATCTCATATACATACTTGTACTTATGCCTACTAACTTACCATTTGTTTGTTACCATTGAACGTTCATGAACGATCAATCACTATTTCCAAGAAAACCGCATATATTGTTCACTTAATCACTTATAACAATTAATACACTCTCATTATTATTTAAAACACGCATTTATATAAACTAATTCTTGTGTTTTAATATTATTTATAGTTAATGTTATTCGACTTACTTGATAGTGGGCGGCAACATTTTGTCTTCCGTATATTTGTAGTGTTTATATGAGGTCTTCCTGATATATCTCTACAGATTTCTTGAATTTTAAACCACTTGATGTTTTAGCACTAACACTAACCTAATTATTATCACTTTTTTTATCTATCGCACTTATTAATGTCTTATATCAAACATCAAAGTTACAAATTTGAGGTTATGTTTATAAGACCGCGTGTACGCGTAATGAAAAATTCGTTTTTACACTGGTTTCCAACTGTCAAACTTTTGTAAAAACACTTTGTTTAGGGTAAATTAACACAAATTTAAAACAAACTTAAATACTTTTTGTTTGAAAAAGTATTCATATAATTTATTTAATTTTTTTCCATAATTAATTTCTCACTTTTAATCAATTTTTTCACCTAAAGTAGCAGGAGCCGATAACACACATTGTAGATAGGAACCACTTGTGTTGCAAAGCAATATTAACGTCCTTGTAAACCAATACGTAGGTCTTCCTTTTTGTATTAAGTCCCATCTGTCTTGCCAGAGCTTATGCATATATGCATTCATCTCTTTGGCAATATATTTGGTATCGTTTCCAGACTTTTATCCTACAGCCGCATTAACTTTAAATCCTCGAAATTTGTCGCATTAATTTTAAATCATCAAAATTTGATTTTTTCAGTTCTAGCGTAATTTGTACTTGAGTAAGTGCATGAGTGATTTTTAAATCTAAAGGAATTGTCCCCAATATCACTTGCACCACTTCTGTAGATACAGTTCTGCAACAACGCGTCATCGTCAATAACATAGTTCTTTGCATGGAAGATCTGGAAGATTGATCATGTAATACCATGCCGAAGCACAATACACAACTATTAGCATAAATGCCCCCTTGTATAGTGTCGGCATAGTTGCCGAGTTTAAGCTTCATTCCGTTATTGTGACACGCGCAAGGTGTGTTACAAGTTTATCATTCGTTGTTACTGTATTTGTTTCGTAGCTTTGTAGCTTCAAGAAACTACAGATTTTATATATAGCAGGTCGAGAACGGCTTTCTAGGGTTTCTGTACTATTTGCACCGATAAGGATCACATTATCGTTGGCAAAACATATGTCTACACAACCTTTCGAGTGAGAAACACAGTTCTCGTCGAATACCATGTTCCAGAGCTCAGGCCCCATTACAGATCGCTGAGGACAACCTATAGATAGTTGCCTTTTCATGGAACGGTAATCGGTTTGTAAAATAATGTTTGACAATGAAAATAGTTCTCCATAGCGCAGTAGACGTACCTATAGGTTTTTGCCGGTCTAATTCTTTGAAGGACACTTTGCCACCGGACATCAACAAAGGCACACTGAATTTCTATAAATATCTCATATACATACTTGTACTTTTGCCTACTTACTTACCATTTGTTTGTTACCATTGAATGTTCATGAACGATCAATCACTATTTCTAAGAAAACCGCATATATTGTTCACTTAATCTTTTATAACAATTAATACACTCTCATTATTATTTAAAACACGCATTTATATAAACTAATTCTTGTGTTTTAATATTATTTATAGTTAATGATATTCGACTTACTTGATAGTGAGCGGCAACCTTTTGTCTTCCGTATATTTGTAGTGTTTATATGAGGTCTTCCTTATATATCTCTACAGATTTCTTGAATTTTAAACCACTTGATGTTTTAGCACTAACACTAACCTAATTATTATCACTTTTTTTATCTATCGCACTTATTAATGTCTTATATCAAACATCAAAGTTACAAATTTGAGGTTATGTTTATAAGACCGCGTGTACGCGTAATGAAAAATTCGTTTTTACACTGGTTTCCAACTGTCAAACTTTTGTAAAAACACTTTGTTTAGGGTAAATTAACACAAATTTAAAACAAACTTAAATACTTTTTGTTTGAAAAAGTATTCATATAATTTATTTAATTTTTTTCCATAATTAATTTCTCACTTTTAATCAATTTTTTCACCTAAAGTAGCAGGAGCCGATAACACACATTGTAGATAGGAACCACTTGTGTTGCAAAGCAATATTAACGTCCTTGTAAACCAATACGTAGGTCTTCCTTTTTGTATTAAGTCCCATCTGTCTTGCCAGAGCTTATGCATATATGCATTCATCTCTTTGGCAATATATTTGGTATCGTCTCCAGACTTTTATCCTACAGCCGCATTAACTTTAAATCCTCGAAATTTGTCGCATTAATTTTAAATCATCAAAATTTGATTTTTTCAGTTCTAGCGTAATTTGTACTTGAGTAAGTGCATGAGTGATTTTTAAATCTAAAGGAATTGTCCCCAATATCACTTGCACCACTTCTGTAGATACAGTTCTGCAACAACGCGTCATCGTCAATAACATAGTTCTTTGCATGGAAGATCTGGAAGATTGATCATGTAATACCATGCCGAAGCACAATACACAACTATTAGCATAAATGCCCCCTTGTATAGTGTCGGCATAGTTGCCGAGTTTAAGCTTCATTCCGTTATTGTGACACGCGCAAGGTGTGTTACAAGTTTATCATTCGTTGTTACTGTATTTGTTTCGTAGCTTTGTAGCTTCAAGAAACTACAGATTTTATATATAGCAGGTCGAGAACGGCTTTCTAGGGTTTCTGTACTATTTGCACCGATAAGGATCACATTATCGTTGGCAAAACATATGTCTACACAACCTTTCGAGTGAGAAACACAGTTCTCGTCGAATACCATGTTCCAGAGCTCAGGCCCCATTACAGATCGCTGAGGACAACCTATAGATAGTTGCCTTTTCATGGAACGGTAATCGGTTTGTAAAATAATGTTTGACAATGAAAATAGTTCTCCATAGCGCAGTAGACGTACCTATAGGTTTTTGCCGGTCTAATTCTTTGAAGGACACTTTGCCACCGGACATCAACAAAGGCACACTGAATTTCTATAAATATCTCATATACATACTTGTACTTTTGCCTACTTACTTACCATTTGTTTGTTACCATTGAATGTTCATGAACGATCAATCACTATTTCTAAGAAAACCGCATATATTGTTCACTTAATCTTTTATAACAATTAATACACTCTCATTATTATTTAAAACACGCATTTATATAAACTAATTCTTGTGTTTTAATATTATTTATAGTTAATGATATTCGACTTACTTGATAGTGAGCGGCAACCTTTTGTCTTCCGTATATTTGTAGTGTTTATATGAGGTCTTCCTTATATATCTCTACAGATTTCTTGAATTTTAAACCACTTGATGTTTTAGCACTAACACTAACCTAATTATTATCACTTTTTTTGTCTATCGCACTTATTAATGTCTTATATCAAACATCAAAGTTACAAATTTGAGGTTATGTTTATAAGACCGCGTGTACGCGTAATGAAAAATTCGTTTTTAACACTGGTTTCCAACTGTCAAACTTTTGTAAAAACACTTTGTTTAGGGTAAATTAACACAAATTTAAAACAAACTTAAATACTTTTCGTTTGAAAAAGTATTCATATAATTTATTTAATTTTTTTCCATAATTAATTTCTCACTTTTAATCACTTTTTTCACCTAAAGTAGCAGGAGCCGATCACACACATAGTAGATAGGAACCACTTGTGTTGCAAAGCAATATTACCGTCCTTGTAAACCAATACGTAGGTCTTCCTTTTTGTATTAAGTCCCATCTGTCTTGCCGAAGCTTATGCATATATACATTCATCCCTTTAGCAATATATTTGGTATTGTCTCCAGACTTTTATCTTACAGCCGCATTAACTTTAAATCCTCGAAATTTGTCGCATTAATTTTAAATCATCAAAATTTGATTTTTTCTGTTCTAGCGTAATTTGTACTTGAGTAAGTGCATGAGTGATTTTTAAATCTAAAGGAATTGTCCTTAATATCACTTGCACCACTTCTGTAGATACAGTTCTGCAACAACGCGTCATCGTCAATAACATAGTTCTTTGCATGGAAGATCTGGAAGATTGATCCTGTAATACCATGCCGAAGCACAATACACAACTATTAGCATAAATGCCCCCTTGTATAGTGTCGGCATAGTTGCCGAGTTTAAGCTGAATTCCGGTTTTGTGACACGCGCAAAGTGTGTTACAAGTTTATCATTCGTTGTTACTGTATTTGTTTCGTAGCTTTGTAGCTTCAAGAAACTACAGATTTAATATATAGCAGGTCGAGAACGGCTTTCTAGGGTTTCTGTACTATTTGCACCGATAAGGATCACATTATCGTTGGCAAAACATATGTCTACACAACCTTTCGAGTAAAAAACACAGTTCTCGTCGAATACCATGTTCCAGAGCCCAGGCCCCATTACAGATCGCTGAGGACAACTTTTAGATAGTTGCCTTTTTATGGAACGGTAATCGGTTTGTAAAATAATGTTCGACAATAAAAATAGTTCTCCATAGCGCAGTAGACGTACCTATAGGTTCTTGCCGGTCTAATTCTGTGAAGGTCACTTGGCCACCGGACATCAACAAAGGCACACTGAATTTCTATAAATATCTCATATACATACTTGTACTTATGCCTACTAACTTACCATTTGTTTGTTACCATTGAACGTTCATGAACGATCAATCACTATTTCCAAGAAAACCGCATATATTGTTCACTTAATCACTTATAACAATTAATACACTCTCATTATTATTTAAAACACGCATTTATATAAACTAATTCTTGTGTTTTAATATTATTTATAGTTAATGTTATTCGACTTACTTGATAGTGGGCGGCAACATTTTGTCTTCCGTATATTTGTAGTGTTTATATGAGGTCTTCCTTATATATCTCTACAGATTTCTTGAATTTTAAACCACTTGATGTTTTAGCACTAACACTAACCTAATTATTATCACTTTTTTTATCTATCGCACTTATTAATGTCTTATATCAAACATCAAAGTTACAAATTTGAGGTTATGTTTATAAGACCGCGTGTACGCGTAATGAAAAATTCGTTTTTACACTGGTTTCCAACTGTCAAACTTTTGTAAAAACACTTTGTTTAGGGTAAATTAACACAAATTTAAAACAAACTTAAATACTTTTTGTTTGAAAAAGTATTCATATAATTTATTTAATTTTTTTCCATAATTAATTTCTCACTTTTAATCAATTTTTTCACCTAAAGTAGCAGGAGCCGATAACACACATTGTAGATAGGAACCACTTGTGTTGCAAAGCAATATTAACGTCCTTGTAAACCAATACGTAGGTCTTCCTTTTTGTATTAAGTCCCATCTGTCTTGCCAGAGCTTATGCATATATGCATTCATCTCTTTGGCAATATATTTGGTATCGTCTCCAGACTTTTATCCTACAGCCGCATTAACTTTAAATCCTCGAAATTTGTCGCATTAATTTTAAATCATCAAAATTTGATTTTTTCAGTTCTAGCGTAATTTGTACTTGAGTAAGTGCATGAGTGATTTTTAAATCTAAAGGAATTGTCCCCAATATCACTTGCATCACTTCTGTAGATACAGTTCTGCAACAACGCGTCATCGTCAATAACATAGTTCTTTGCATGGAAGATCTGGAAGATTGATCATGTAATACCATGCCGAAGCACAATACACAACTATTAGCATAAATGCCCCCTTGTATAGTGTCGGCATAGTTGCCGAGTTTAAGCTTCATTCCGTTATTGTGACACGCGCAAGGTGTGTTACAAGTTTATCATTCGTTGTTACTGTATTTGTTTCGTAGCTTTGTAGCTTCAAGAAACTACAGATTTTATATATAGCAGGTCGAGAACGGCTTTCTAGGGTTTCTGTACTATTTGCACCGATAAGGATCACATTATCGTTGGCAAAACATATGTCTACACAACCTTTCGAGTGAGAAACACAGTTCTCGTCGAATACCATGTTCCAGAGCTCAAACCCCATTACAGATCGCTGAGGACAACCTATAGATAGTTGCCTTTTCATGGAACGGTATTCGGTTTGTAAAATAATGTTTGACAATGAAAATAGTTCTCCATAGCGCAGTAGACGTACCTATAGGTTTTTGCCGGTCTAATTCTTTGAAGGACACTTTGCCACCGGACATCAACAAAGGCACACTGAATTTCTATAAATATCTCATATACATACTTGTACTTATGCCTACTTACTTACCATTTGTTTGTTACCATTGAATGTTCATGAACGATCAATCACTATTTCTAAGAAAACCGCATATATTGTTCACTTAATCTTTTATAACAATTAATACACTCTCATTATTATTTAAAACACGCATTTATATAAACTAATTCTTGTGTTTTAATATTATTTATAGTTAATGTTATTCGACTTACTTGATAGTGGGCGGCAACCTTTTGTCTTCCGTATATTTGTAGTGTTTATATGAGGTCTTCCTTATATATCTCTACAGATTTCTTGAATTTTAAACCACTTGATGTTTTAGCACTAACACTAACCTAATTATTATCACTTTTTTTGTCTATCGCACTTATTAATGTCTTATATCAAACATCAAAGTTACAAATTTGAGGTTATGTTTATAAGACCGCGTGTACGCGTAATGAAAAATTCGTTTTTAACACTGGTTTCCAACTGTCAAACTTTTGTAAAAACACTTTGTTTAGGGTAAATTAACACAAATTTAAAACAAACTTAAATACTTTTCGTTTGAAAAAGTATTCATATAATTTATTTAATTTTTTTCCATAATTAATTTCTCACTTTTAATCACTTTTTTCACCTAAAGTAGCAGGAGCCGATCACACACATAGTAGATAGGAACCACTTGTGTTGCAAAGCAATATTACCGTCCTTGTAAACCAATACGTAGGTCTTCCTTTTTGTATTAAGTCCCATCTGTCTTGCCAGAGCTTATGCATATATGCGTTCATCTCTTTGGCAATATATTTGGTATCGTCTCCAGACTTTTATCCTACAGCCGCATTAACTTCAAATCCTCGAAATTTGTCGCATTAATTTTAAATCATCAAAATTTGATTTTTTCAGTTCTAGCGTAATTTGTACTTAAGTAAGTGCATGAGTGATTTTTAAATCTAAAGGAATTGTCCCCAATATCACTTGCACCACTTCTGTAGATACAGTTCTGCAACAACGCGTCATCGTCAATAACATAGTTCTTTGCATGGAAGATCTGGAAGATTGATCCTGTAATACCATGCCGAAGCACAATACACAACTATTAGCATAAATGCCCCCTTGTATAGTGTCGGCATAGTTGCCGAGTTTAAGCTTCATTCCGTCCTTGTGACACGCGCAAGGTAAGTTACAAGTTTATCATTCGTTGTTACTGTATTTGTTTCGTAGCTTTGTAGCTTCAAGAAACTACAGATTTTATATATAGCAGGTCGAGAACGGCTTTCTAGGGTTTCTATACTATTTGCACCGATAAGGATCACATTATCGTTGGCAAAACATATGTCTACACAACCTTTCGAGTGAGAAATACTGTTCTCGTCGAATACTATGTTCCAGAGCTCAGGCCCCATTACAGATCGCTGAGGACAACCTTTATATAGTTGCCTTTTCATGGAACGGTAATCGGTTTGTAAAATAATGTTTGACAATGAAAATAGTTCTCCATAGCGCAGTAGACGTACCTAGAGGTTTTTGCCGGTCTAATTCTTTGAAGGTCACTTTGCCACCAGACATCAACAAAGGCACACTGAATTTCTATAAATATCTCATATACATACTTGTACTTATGCCAACTTACTTACCATTTGTTTGTTACCATTGAATGTTCATGAACGATCAATCACTATTTCCAAGAAAACCGCATATATTGTTCACTTAATCACTTATAACAATTAATACACTCTCATTATTATTTAAAACACGCATTTATATAAACTAATTTTTGTGTTTTAATATTATTTATAGTTATTGTTATTCGACTTACTTAAAAGTGGGCGGCAACCTTTTGTCTTCCGTATATTTGTAGTGTTTATATAAGGTCTTCCTTATATATCTCTACAGATTTCTTGAATTTTAAACCACTTGATGTTTTAGCACTAACACTAACCTAATTATTATCACTTTTTTTGTCTATCGCACTTATTAATGTCTTATATCAAACATCAAAGTTACAAATTTGAGGTTATGTTTATAAGACCGTGTGTACGCGTAATGAAAAATTCGTTTTTAACACTGGTTTCCAACTGTCAAACTTTTGTAAAAACAATTTGTTTAGGGTAAATTAAAACAAATTTAAAACAAACTGAAATACTTTTCGTTTGAAAAAGTATTCATATAATTTATTAATTTTTTTCCATAATTAATTTCTCACTTTTAATCACTTTTTTCACCTAAAGTAGCAGGAGCCGATCACACACATAGTAGATAGGAACCACTTGTGTTGCAAAGCAATATTACCGTCCTTGTAAACCAATACGTAGGTCTTCCTTTTTGTATTAAGTCCCATCTGTTTTGCCAGAGCTTATGCATATATGCATTCATCTCTTTGGCAAAATATTTGGTATCGTCTCCAGACTTTTATCCTACAGCCGCATTAACTTTAAATCCTCGAAATTTGTCGCATTAATTTTAAATCATCAAAATTTGATTTTTTCAGTTCTAGAGTAAATTGTACTTGAGTAAGTGCATGAGTGGTTTTTAAATATAAAGGAATTGTCCCCAATATCACTTGCACCACTTCTGTAGATACAGTTCTGCAACAACGCGTCATCGTCAATAACATAGTTCTATGCATGGAAGATCTGGAAGATTGATCCTGTAATATCATGCCGAAGCACAATACACAACTATAAGCATAAATGCCCCCTTGTATAGTGTCGGCATAGTTGCCGAGTTTAAGCTTTATTCCGTCCTTTTGACACGCGCAAGGTGTGTTACAAGGTTATCATTCGTTGTTACTGTATTTGTTTCGTACCTTTGTAGCTTCAAGAAACTACAGATTTTATATATAGCAGGTCGAGAACGGCTTTCTAGGGTTTCTGTTTTATTTGCACCGATAAGGATCACATTATCGTTGGTAAAACATATGTTTACACAACCTTTCGAGTGAGAAACACAGTTCTCGTCGAATACTATGTTCCAGAGCTCAGGCCCCATTACAGATCGCTGAGGACAACCTTTAGATAGTTGCCTTTTCATGGAACGGTAATCGGTTTGTAAAATAATGTTCGACAATGAAAATAGTTCTCCATAGCGCAGTAGACGTACCTATAGGTTTTTGCCGGTCTAATTCTTTGAAGGTCACTTGGCCACCGGACATCAACAAAGGCACACTGAATTTCTATAAATATCTTATATACATACTTGTACTTATGCATACTTACTTACCATTTGTTTGTTACCATTGAATGTTCATGAACGATCAATCACTATTTCCAAGAAAACCGCATATATTGTTTACTTAATCACTTATAACAATTAATACACTCTCATTATTATTTAAAACACGCATTTATATAAACTAATTCTTGTGTTTTAATATTATTTATAGTTAATGTTATTCGACTTACTTGATAGTGGGCGGCAACCTTTTGTCTTCCGTATATTTGTAGTGTTTATATGAGGTCTTCCTTATATATCTCTACAGATTTCTTTAATTTTAAACCACTTAATGTTTTAGCACTAACACTAACCTAATTATTATCACTTTTATTGTTTATCGCACTTATTAATGTCTTATATCAAACATCAAAGTTACAAATTTGAGGTTATGTTTATAAGACCGCGTGTACGCGTAATAAAAAATTCGTTTTTAACACTGGTTTCCAACTGTCAAACTTTTGTAAAAACACTTTGTTTAGGGTAAATTAACACAAATTTAAAACAAACTTAAAAACTTTTCGTTTGAAAAAGTATTCATATAATTTATTTAATTTTTTTCCATAATTAATTTCTCACTTTTAATCACTTTTTTCACCTAAAGTAGCAGGAGCCGATCACACACATAGTAGATAGGAACCACTTGTGTTGCAAAGCAATATTAACGTCCTTGTAAACCAATACGTAGGTCTTCCTTTTTGTATTAAGTCCCATCTGTCTTGCCAGAGCTTATGCATATATGCATTCATCTCTTTGGCAATATATTTGGTATCGTCTCCAGACTTTTATCCTACAGCCGCATTAACTTTAAATCCTCGAAATTTGTCGCATTAATTTTAAATCATTAAAATTTGATTTTTTCAGTTCTAGCGTAATTTGTACTTGAGTAAGTGCATGAGTGATTTTTAAATCTAATGGAATTGTCTCCAATATCACTTTCACTACTTCTGTAGATACAGTTCTGCAACAACGCGTCATCGTCAATAACCTAGTTCTTTGCATGGAAGATCTGGAAGATTGATCCTGTAATACCATGCCGAAGCACAATACACAACTATTAGCATAAATGCCCCCTTGTATAGTGTCGGCATAGTTGCCGAGTTTAAGCTTCATTCCGTCCTTGTGACACGCGCAAGGTGTGTTACAAGTTTATCATTCGTTGTTACTGTATTTGTTTCGTAGCTTTGCAGCTTCAAGAAACTACAGATTTTATATATAGCAGGTCGAGAACGGCTTTCTAGGGTTTCTGTACTATTTGCACCGATAAGGATCACATTATCGTTGGCAAAACATATGTCTACACAACCTTTCGAGCGAGAAACACAGTTCTCGTCGAATACCATGTTCCAGAGCTCAGGCCCCATTACAGAACGCTGAGGACAACCTTTAGATAGTTGCCTTTTTATGGAACGGTAATCGGTTTGTCAAATAATGTTCGACAATGAAAATAGTTCTCCATAGCGCAGTAGACGTACCTATAGGTTTTTGCCGGTCTAATTCTTTGAAGGTCACTTTGCCACCGGACATCAACAAAGGCACACTGAATTTCTATAAATATCTCATATACATACTTGTACTTATGCCTACTTACTTACCATTTGTTTGTTACTATTGAATGTTCATGAACGATCAATCACTATTTCCAAGAAAACCGCATATATTGTTCACTTAATCACTTATAACAATTAATACACTCTCATTATTATTTAAAACACGCATTTATATAAACTAATTCTTGTGTTTTAATATTATTTATAGTTAATGTTATTCGACTTACTTGATAGTGGGCGGCAACCTTTTGTCTTCCGTATATTTGTAGTGTTTATATGAGGTCTTCCTTATATATCTCTACAGATTTCTTGAATTTTAAACCACTTGATGTTTTAGCACTGACACTAACCTAATTATTATCACTTTTTTTGTCTATCGCACTTATTAATGTCTTATATCAAACATCAAAGTTACAAATTTGAGGTAATGTTTATAAGACCGCGTGTACGCGTAATGAAAAATTCGTTTTTAACACTGGTTTCCAACTGTCAAACTTTTGTAAAAACACTTTGTTTAGGGTAAATTAACACAAATTTAAAACAAATTTAAATACTTTTCGTTTGAAAAAGTATTCATATAATTTATTTAATTTTTTTCCATAATTAATTTCTCACTTTTAATCACTTTTTTCACCTAAAGTAGCAGGAGCCGATCACACACATAGTAGATAGGAACCACTTGTGTTGCAAAGCAATATTACCGTCCTTGTAAACCAATACGTAGGTCTTCATTTTTTTATTAAGTCCCATCTGTTTTGCCAGAGCTTATGCATATATGCATTCATCTCTTTGGCAATATGTTTGGTATCGTCTCCAGACTTTTATCCTACAGCCGCATTAACTTTAAATCCTCGAAATTTGTCGCATTAATTTTAAATCATCAAAATTTGATTTTTTCAGTTCTAGCGTAATTTGTACTTGAGTAAGTGCATGAGTGATTTTTAAATCTAATGGAATTGTCCCCAATATTACTTGCACCACTTCTGTAGATACAGTTCTGCAACATCGCGTCATCGTCAATAACATAGTTCTTTGCATGGAACATCTGGAAGATTGATCCTGTAATACCATGCCGAAGCACAATACACAACTATTAGCATAAATGCCCCCTTGTATAGTGTCGGCATAGTTGCCGAGTTTAAGCTTCATTCCGTCCTTGTGACACGCGCAAGGTGTGTTACAAGTTTATCATTCGTTGTTACTGTATTTGTTTCGTAGCTTTGTAGCTTCAAGAAACTACAGATTTTATATATAGCAGGTCGAGAACGGCTTTCTAGGGTTTCTGTACTATTTGCACCGATAAGGATCACATTATCGTTGGCAAAACATATGTCTACACAACCTTTTGAGCGAGAAACACAGTTCTCGTCGAATACCATGTTCCAGAGCTCAGGCTTCATTACAGAACGCTGAGCACAACCTTTAGATAGTTGCCTTTTCATGGAACGGTAATCGGTTTGTCAAATAATGTTTGACAATGAAAATAGTTCTCCATAGCGCAGTAGACGTACCTATAGGTTTTTGCCGGTCTAATTCTTTGAAGGTCACTTAGCCATCGGACATCAACAAAGGCACACTGAATTTCTATAAATATCTCAAATACATACTTGTACTTATGCCTACTTACTTACCATTTGTTTGTTACCATTGAATGTTCATGAACGATCAATCACTATTTCCAAGAAAACCGCATATATTGTTCACCTAATCACTTATAACAATTAATACACTCTCATTATTATTTAAAACACGCATTTATATAAACCAATTCTTGTGTTTTAATATTATTTATAGTTAATGTTATTCGACTTACTTGATAGTGGGCGGCAACCTTTTGTCTTCCGTATATTTGTAGTGTTTATATGAGGTCTTCCTTATATATCTCTACAGATTTCTTGAATTTTAAACCACTTGATGTTTTAGCACTAACACTAACCTAATTATTATCACTTTTTTTGTCTATCGCACTTATTAATGTCTTATATCAAACATCAAAGTTACAAATTTGAGGTTATGTTTATAAGACCGCGTGTACGCGTAATGAAAAATTCGTTTTTAACACTGGTTTCCAACTGTCAAACTTTTGTAAAAACACTTTGTTTAGGGTAAATTAACACAAATTTAAAACAAACTTAAATACTTTTCGTTTGAAAAAGTATTCATATAATTTATTTAATTTTTTTCCATAATTAATTTCTCACTTTTAATAACTTTTTTCACCTAAAGTAGCAGGAGCCGATCACACACATAGTAGATAGGAACCACTTGTGTTGCAAAGCAATATTAACGTCCTTGTAAACCAATACGTAGGTCTTCCTTTTTGTATTAAGTCCCATCTGTCTTGCCAGAGCTTATGCATATATGCATTCATCTCTTTGGCAATATATTTGGTATCGTCTCTAGACTTTTATCCTACAGCCGCATTAACTTTAAATCCTCGAAATTTGTCGCATTAATTGTAAATCATCAAAATTTGATTTTTTCAGTTCTAGCGTAATTTGTACTTGAGTAAGTGCATGAGTGAATTTTAAATCTAAAGGAATTGTCCCCAATATTACTTGCACCACTTCTGTAGATACAGTTCTGCAACAACGCGTCATTGTCAATAACATAGTTCTTTGCATGGAAGATCTGGAAGATTGATCCTGTTATACCATGCCGAAGCAAAATACACAACTATTAGCATAAATGCCCCCTTGCATAGTGTCGGCATAGTTGCCGAGTTTAAGCTTCATTCCGTCCTTGTGACACGCGCAAGGTGTGTTACAAGTTTATCAATTGTTGTTACTGTATTTGTTTCGTAGCTTTGTAGCTTCAAGAAACTACAGATTTTATATATAGCAGGTCGAGAACGGCTTTCTAGGGTTTCTGTACTATTTGCACCGATAAGCATCACATTATCGTTGGCAAAACATATGTGTACACAACCTTTCGAGTAAGAAATACTGTTCTCGTCGAATACCATGTTTCAGAGCTCAGGCCCTATTACAGATCGCTGAGGACAACCTTTAGATAGTTGCCTTTTCATGGAACGGTAATCGGTTTGTAAAATAATGTTCGACAATGAAAATAGTTCTCCATAGCGCAGTAGACGTACCTATAGGTTTTTGCCGGTCTAATTCTTTAAAGGTCACTTTGCCACCGGACATCAACAAAGGCACACTGAATTTCTATAAATATCTCATATACATACTTGTACTTATGCCTACTTACTTACCATTTGTTTGTTACCATTGAATGTTCATAAACGATCAATTACTATTTCCAAGAAAACCGCATATATTGTTCACTTAATCACTTATAACAATTAATACACTCTCATTATTATTTAAAACACGCATTTATATAAACTAATTCTTGTGTTTTAATATTATTTATAGTTAATGTTATTCGACTTACTTGATAGTGGGCGGCAACCTTTTGTCTTCTGTATATTTGTAGTGTTTATATGAGGTGTTCCTTATATATCTCTACAGATTTCTTGAATTTGAAACTCTTTGAAAGAGTGAGATACCGATATTAATTCTTATGTTTGATTTGTTATTGGTTATAAGATTATGACGTTGTAGGTGCAAAAGTGTTAGTTATATGTTATAATGATGTTATATTACACATGGTGGGGTATAATATGAAAGGTTATAGTATAATTTGTAATATATATTCTTAAGGATTGTTAAACATAGATTATAACAATAACTATTACAATAACAGTGTTAAATTATTTATAACAGTGTATTTATAGCGCATTTCTTCGAATTCACTAGAAATTTGCAAACAGCACATGTGTGAAAAACTTTGGACACAAGCGCATTAGTTCGAATGTAACTTGAACGTAATGGGAACGTAACTTGAAGCACATGTGTTAAAACTGTGTGAGAACGTGTTGAATACAAGCGACGAATTCACCAGAAAAAAAAAACAATATTTTCCAAACGTAGACAAATTTTTTTGTTATACATTTCATGTTTTAGTTAAATGTAGGGCCGGATTGGGTATTGTTGTATTAGATTATTTATTGAAGTATACTAAAAGTTATAATATACGTACATTATATCATTGATGATTCTCAAAGCATACAGTTATTTTTTTTTTATGTGTTGTAATAATCATAAAGTCTTATAAGTCAGACAATGGTGTTGTTTTACATATATGAGGTTATAACACCACAGTAACTGTTAAAATAGTAGGAGGATATTTTATTATACAAATTTATTAGGTAGCGGTTTGATCCATATGTATGAGGCTATATAGGTTGTGGATAATAGTAGAATCACAATTAGCTAAACCAAAAGCTCTAACTTAAGTTGAAACAAACTTTTTAAAATAAAACTGCTCGAAGGGTCGGGGGCCCCGAGAATTTTATTTATTTTGAATGCGCGGGGATGATAGAATTAAGAATTGATAGTCTGATGGTAAATATATTATAGTATTAAATAAGTAAAGTGCTACCCTGTTAAATTTTTATATTATAATTTATATATAAGTCTAAGAATATGATTGTGTTACATTAAGTATTGTGCAGTTTGTTTATTAAATTGTCTTGCAAAGTCTTGTTCTGAGTTAGTTCTTTTTAAATAACTTGTGTTTTTAAATAATTTAGTAACTATTTAGTGCTATTTTGAAAAAAAAAAAATTTTATCAATAATTTCAGTTTGGAAGTGGATAATTATGTGGTAAGTAAATTTTGTATAAGATTTTGTATGTTTACAATAAATTTAATAGTAGTTTTCAAATATTTACAGGTGTCTATAGCAGTTTCAACCTAATCTTGAGTTTTTACCGTTTGAACCCTTTTAGACTTTCATACTTATGAGCAAACAGTTAGGTAAGTTAATTTTTAATACTTTTTAGATAATTTTAATTTAGTTATAATAATAAGAACAGTTTTAAATGTCAACAGAATATTTCTGTTTTGTCCCATCTCCCATTGCCAATAATTACTACCCTATAGATTGATATAACTTTGTAAGTTAATTTTTTATTGAATGTATTAAAACAACTTAATTTAGTAGTAACTGTTTATATTAATAATAATATAAGTTTTAAAATGTCTTTAGATAACAACAACTTTTTGTGTTGTGTATACCTGTATTCAGATGACACTTATAAGTACACCTGTCCGAAAATAGCAGAATCTGGATTACAGGTTAGTTTTTTTATTATATGTTTACCAATTAAAAAATTTAGTTATTTATATAATTTTATTTATAGTTATGCCTTTATCATAGAAAGCAGCGGGCAATTGAATGTAGTGAATATCATCTTGTTAATAATTTTTATAGATTTAAAATATTAGGTGTATCAATTAGTAAAGTAGCAAAATCAGAGTTAAATTTAAGAAAAAAATATGAGCTAAAATATAATATAATATCAGACGCACAACATGAGCATTTTAAAAATATATTAAGAGCATTTGTAACAGGATATTTTGATGATACATATAGTGCAAATACATTACATAAATTACGCTATTTGCAATACCATTTTATTAATAAAGTTATAGATTTGAATTTGGTTAAAAACGTATGTTGGCTTGATAAGTTTAACCATACTTTTTATTCAAAATTAGAAAAATTAAGAACAATTGAAAAGTATGACTTAGAAGTAAAAGTCAAACTTAATAAATTTGATTATTTTAAAAATAAAAATGAAATAAGTTTTTCTGTTTCATTGAATTCATTAAAGGAAGAAGAAGAAGAAGAAGAAAATTGGGATTGATTTTTAAATTAGCGTTATATTTTATGTGCATCTGATATTACATATAATTTTTAGCTATCAGTTGTTTTAGAATCAATATTTCGTTTTAGTTTTAATAAATATATTATAATGTATATAAAATTTATTTCAACCAAAATATAAAATATTACAACAAATTATGAAGAATATTAATGGTATGGGATACTATACATACACTGACAATGAAGATGCTAGCAATTTTTATTTTTTTTTGCAAAAAATTTTTTTTAAGCTATATTTATAGTGGGGACTATTATATATATAAATTACGTTTGAAAAATACTTACTTTATACAGTAATTGTACGTGTAAACATTGTAAAACAATGAGTGACTTTGAGAACTATTGTGTTGCAGTAGTTAATTTTGATCAAAATATTTTATATACATGTGTAAACATTGTAACAGTTTCGGGAAAATCGGTGAGTTTTTCTTCTGTGTATGTGATATCCGCATTAATGTATATAACTATTGCAAATTTTCTTTTTCTTTTTTTATAGTTTTGCCATAAACATTGGATTGAATACTTAAGGGAAAGCGAGGAATATCACTTAATAGATAATTATAAAGATTTTTTAGGTATAGGATATACAATTAGCCAATTAGCTTCAACTGAATTAATCCTTAGAGAAAATTTTGAATTTAAGTATCAGTTTTATATAAAGAGTGATGTTGGTCATACATGTTGGAAAAATATTTTAAAAGTTTTAAGTACTAGTAAATATAATAGTTCTTATGATCATTGTACCACTCAAAAATTAAAAAAATTACCTTTCAATGAAATTATTGATTTTAATATAAATTCTATTTTATATTTGGAAATTTTACAAAATTTAAAATTACATTCACCGGTCAATCAGGATTATATTTTAAAAGTAGTTAAACGTTTAAATTTAAATATATTTAAAAATGAATTAAAATCAGAAAGAATTAGAAAAAAAGATAACAAAACTAGTTCATATTTTAAAAAATTACAGGAACGAAAAAATAGATTTAATAGAGTTACTAATATTTATAATTTAGAAGTAGGAGGGGGAGGTAAAAGAGTAATTTCGAAAGCATATAAAAGTCATGACAATTTTAATTTTATTTAGTTACAATTTAAAATTGTAGCGTAATTGATCATATATATTTTTTATGCAATGGAGTCATTAAATAAAGTTGATTTCATAAATTCAATATATTTGCTTAAGTGCTCATATTTTTTAAATACAAGTAAAACTAAGCAAATTACAGTTGCCCTAGATGCAAATAATTTTTGTGAGAGTGTTTGTGTGATTGAAAAGTTTAACGGGCAGTATGTAAATTTATCACAAAATGACTGGGAAATTATTTTAAATAACAAAGCCAGTATTTCCAATTATTTTAATGGAATAATAACATATCTGGAGCAACCATGTATTGTATTGTCAAAATGTACAACTCATTTTCAAACTTTGTATGAAAAACCGACTATGGTTATCGAGCAAAATTATCACCTTAAATCAATTTTGGCAGATAATGGTCCAAGATCATCTGTATACATGCAAATAGAGTCTTGGCAGAAACTTATGCAGTTAGCAGAGTGCATTACGTTTTCTTTAAATCAACTTACGGCATGGTCAAAGTCTGCATTAATTATTTTTAATGAAGTGGAGAATATGTTGTTTTCTTTACTAATAGAAAGTAATGAAATAAATTATAAAAACCATAACAAATACTTTTATGAAAATTTCGTTTTAAATAACATTAATAACATAGAATTAAATTACTATAAATTGTTTACTAATATATCATCAAATATGAATGTAAAGTTACTAAGCTTTTGAAGGTCACTTGGCCACCGGACATCAACAAAGGCACACTGAATTTCTATAAATATCTCATATACATACTTGTACTTATGCCTACTTACTTACCATTTGTTTGTTACCATTGAATGTTCATGAACGATCAATCACTATTTCCAAGAAAACCGCAAATATTGTTCACTTAATCACTTATAACAATTAATACACTCTCATTATTATTTAAAACACGCATTTATATAAACTAATTCTTGTGTTTTAATATTATTTATAGGTAATGTTATTCGACTTACTTGATAGTGAGCGGCAACCTTTTGTCTTCCATATATTTGTAGTGTTTATATGAGGTCTTCCTTATATATTTCTACAGATTTCTTGAATTTTAAACCACTTGATGTTTTAGCACTAACACTAACCTAATTATTATCACTTTTTTTTGTCTATCGCACTTATTAATGTCTTATATCAAACATCAAAGTTACAAATTTGAGGTTATGTTTATAAGACCGCGTGTACGCGTAATGAAAAATTCGTTTTTAACACTGGTTTCCAACTGTCAAACTTTTGTAAAAACACTTTGTTTAGGGTAAATTAACACAAATTTAAAACAAACTTAAATACTTTTCGTTTGAAAAAGTATTCATATAATTTATTTAATTTTTTTCCATAATTAATTTCTCACTTTTAATCACTTTTTTCACCTAAAGTAGCAGGAGTCGATCACACACATAGTAGATAGGAACCACTTGTCTTGCAAAGCAATATTAACGTCCTTGTAAACCAATACGTAGGTCTTCCTTTTTGTATTAAGGCCCATCTGTCTAGCCAGAGCTTATGCATATATGCATTCATCTCTTTGGCAATATATTTGGTATCGTCTCCAGACTTTTATCCTACAGCCGCATTAACTTTAAATCCTCGAAATTTGTCGCATTAATTTTAAATCATTAAAATTTGATTTTTTCAGTTCTAGCGTAATTTGTACTTGAGTAAGTGCATGAGTGATTTTTAAATCTAAAGGAATTGTCCTTAATATCACTTGCACCACTTCTGTAGATACAGTTCTGCAACAACGCGTTATCGTCAATAACATAGTTCTTTGCATGGAAGATCTGGAAGATTGGTCCTGTAATACCATGCCGAAGCACAATACACAACTATTAGCATAAATGCCCCCCTGTATAGTGTCAGCATAGTTGCCGAGTTTAAGCTTCATTCCGTCCTTGTGACACGCGCAAGGTGTGTTACAAGTTTATCATTCGTTGTTACTGTATTTGTTTCGTACCTTTGTAGCTTCAAGAAACTACAGATTTTATATATAGCAGGTCGAGAACGGCTTTCTAGGGCTTCTGTACTATTTGCACCGATAAGTATCACATTATCGTTGGCAAAACATATGTCTACACAACCTTTTGAGTGAGAAACACAGTTCTCGTCGAATACCATGTTCCAGAGCTCAGGCCCCATTACAGATCGCTGAGGACAACCTTTAGATAGTTGCCTTTTCATGGAACGGTAATCGGTTTGTAAAATAATGTTTGACAATGAAAATAGTTCTCCATAGCGCAGTAGACGTACCTATAGGTTTTTGCCGGTCTAATTCTTTGAAGGTCACTTGGCCACCGGACATCAACAAAGGCACACTGAATTTCTATAAATATCTCATATACATACTTGTACTTATGCCTATTTACTTACCATTTGTTTGTTACCATTGAATGTTCATGAACGATCAATCACTATTTCCGAAAAAACCGCATATATTGTTCACTTAATCACTTATAACAATTAATACACTCTCATTATTATTTAAAACACGCATTTATATAAACTAATTCTTGTGTTTTAATATTATTTATAGTTAATGTTATTCGACTTACTTGATAGTGGGCGGCAACCTTTTGTCTTCCGTATATTTGTAGTGTTTAATGAGGTCTTCCTTATATATCTCTACAGATTTCTTGAATTTTAAACCACTTGATGTTTTAGCACTAACACTAACCTAATTATTATCACTTTTTTTGTCTATCGCACTTATTAATGTCTTATATCAAACATCAAAGTTACAAATTTGAGATTATGTTTATAAGACCGCGTGTACGCGTAATGAAAAATACGTTTTTAACACTGGTTTCCAACTGTCAAACTTTTGTAAAAACACTTTGTTTAGGGTAAATTAACACAAATTTAAAACATACTTAAATACTTTTCGTTTGAAAAAGTATTCAAATAATTTATTTAATTTTTTTCCATAATTAATTTCTCACTTTTAATCACTTTTTTCACCTAAAGTAGCAGGAGCCGATCACACACATAGTAGATAGGAACCACTTGTGTTGCAAAGCAATATTAACGTCCTTGTAAACCAATACGTAGGTCTTTCTTTTTGTATTAAGTCCCATCTGTCTTGCCAGAGCTTATGCATATATGCATTTATCTCTTTGGCAATATATTTGGTATCGTCTTCAGACTTTTATCCTACAGCTGCATTAACTTTAAATCCTCGAAATTTGTTGCATTATTTTTAAATCATTAAAATTTGATTTTTTCAGTTCTAGCGTAATTTGTACTTGAGTAAGTGCATGAGTGATTTTTAAATCTAATGGAATTGTCCCCAATATCACTTGCACCACTTCTGTAGATACAGTTTTGCAACAACGCGTCATCGTCAATAACATATTTCTTTGCATGGAAGATCTGAAAGATTGATCCTGTAATACCATGCCGAAGCACAATACACAACTATTAGCATAAATGCCCCCTTGTATAGTGTCGGCATAGTTGCCGAGTTTAAGCTTTATTCCGTCCTTGTGACACGCGCAAGGTGTGTTACAAGTTTATCATTCGTTGTTACTGTATTTGTTTCGTAGCTTTGTTGCTTCTAGAAACTACAGATTTTATATATAGCAGGTCGAGAACGGCTTTCTAGGGTTTCTGTACTATTTGCACCGATAAGGATCACATTATCGTTGACAAAACATATGTCTACACAACCTTTCGAGTGAGAAACACAGTTCTCGTCGAATACCATGTTCCAGAGCTCAGGCCCCATTACAGATCGCTGAGGACAACCTTTAGATAGTTGCCTTTTCATGGAACAGTAATCGGTTTGTAAAATAATGTTTGACAATGAAAATAGTACTCTATAGCGCAGTAGACGTACCTATAGGTTTTTGCCGGTCTAATTTTTTGAAAGTCACTTGGCCACCGGACATCAACAAAGGCACACTGAATTTTTATAAATATCTCATATACATACTTGTACTTATGCCTACTTACTTACCATTTGTTTGTTACCATTGAATGTTTATGAACGATCAATCACTATTTCCAAGAAAACCGCATATATTGTTCACTTAATCACTTATAACAATTAATACACTCTCATAATTATTTAAAACACGCATTTATATAAACTATTTTTTGTGTTTTATTAATATTTATAGTTAATGTTATTCGACTTACTTGATAGTGGGCGGCAACTTTTTGTCTTCCGTATATTTGTAGTGTTTATATAAGGTCTTCCTTATATATCTCTACAGATTTCTTGAATTTTAAACCACTTGATGTTTTAGCACTATTACTAACCTAATTATTATCACTTTTTTTGTCTATCGCACTTAATAATGTCTTATAACAAACATCATAGTTACAAATTTGAGGTTATGTTTATAACACTGCGTGTACGCGTAATAAAAAATTCGTTTTTAACACTGGTTTCCAACTGTCAAACTTTTGTAAAAACACTTTGTTTAGGGTAAATTAACACAAATTTAAAACAAACTTAAATACTTTTCGTTTGAAAAAGTATGCATATAATTTATTTAATTTTATTCCATAATTAATTTCTCACTTTTAATCACTTTTTTCACCTAAAGTAGCAGGAGCCGATCACACACATAGTAGATAGGAACCACTTGTGTTGCAAAGCAATATTAACGTCCTTGCAAACCAATACGTAGGTCTTCCTTTTTGTATTAAGTCCCATCTGTCTTGCCAGAGCTTATGCATATATGCATTCATCTCTTTGGCAATATATTTGGTATCGTCTCCAGACTTTTATCCTACAGTTGCGTTAACTTTAAATCCTCGAAATTTGTCGCATTAATTTTAAATCATCAAAATTTGATTTTTTCAGTTCTAGCGTAAATTGTACTTGAGTAAGTGCATGAGTGATTTTTAAATCTAAAGGAATTGTCCCCAATATCACTTGCACCACTTCTGTAGATACAGTTCTGCAACAACGCGTCATCGTCAATAACATAGTTCTTTGCATGGAAGATCTAGAAGATTGATCCTGTAATACCATGCCGAAGCACAATACACAACTATTAGCATAAATGCCCCCTTGTATAGTGTCGGCATAGTTGCCGAGTTTAAGCTTCATTCCGTCCTTGTGACACGCGCAAGGTGTGTTACAAGTTTATCATTCGTTGTTACTGTATTTGTTTCGTAGCTTTGTAGCTTCAAGAAACTACAGATTTTATAAATAGCAGGTCGAGAACGGCTTTCTAGGGTTTCTGTACTATTTGCACCGATAAGGATCACATTATCGTTGGCAAAACATATGTCTACACAACCTTTCGAGTGAGAAACACAGTTCTCGTCGAATACCATGTTCCAGAGCTCAGGCCCCATTACAGATCGCTGAGGACAACCTTTAGATAGTTGCCTTTTCATGGAATGGTAATCGGTTTGTGAAATAATGTTCGACAATGAAAATAGTTCTTCATAGCGCAGTAGACGTACCTATAGGTTTTTGCCGGTCTAATTCTTTGAAGGTCACTTAGCCACCGGACATCAACAAAGGCACACTGAATTTCTATAAATATCTCATATACATACTTGTACTTATGCCTACTTACTTACCATTTGTTTGTTACCATTGAATGTTCATGAACGATCAATTACTATTTCCAAGAAAACCGCATATATTGTTCACTTAATCACTTATAACAATTAATACACTCTCATTATTATTTAAAACACGCATTTATATAAACTAATTCTTGTGTTTTAATATTATTTATAGTTAATGTTATTCGACTTACTTGATAGTGGGCGGCAACCTTTTGTCTTCCATATATTTGTAGTGTTTATATGAGGTCTTCCTTATATATCTCTACAGATTTCTTGAATTTTAAACCACTTGATGTTTTAGCACTAACACTAACCTAATTATTATAACTTTTTTTGTTTATCGCACTTATTAATGTCTTATATCAAACATCAAAGTTACAAATTTGAGGTTATGTTTATAAGACCGCGTGTACGCGTAATGAAAAATTCGTTTTTAACACTGGTTTCCAACTGTCAAACTTTTGTAAAAACACTTTGTTTAGGGTAAATTAACACAAATTTAAAACAAACTTAAATACTTTTTGTTTGAAAAAGTATTCATATAATTTATTTAATTTTTTTCAATAATTAATTTTTTACTTTTAATCACTTTTTTCACCTAAAGTAGCAGGAGCCGATCACACATATAGTAGATAGGAACCACTTGTGTTGCAAAGCAATATTAACGTCCTTGTAAACCAATACGTAGGTCTTTCTTTTTGTATTAAGTCCCATCTGTCTTGCCAGAGCTTATGCATATATGCATTCATCTCTTTGGCAATATATTTGGTATCGTCTTCAGACTTTTATCCTACAGCCGCATTAACTTTAAATCCTCGAAATTTGTTGCATTAATTTTAAATCATTAAAATTTGATTTTTTCAGTTCTAGCGTAATTTGTACTTGAGTAAGTGCATGAGTGATTTTTAAATCTAATGGAATTGTCCCCAATATCACTTGCACCACTTCTGTAGATACAGTTCTGCAACAACGCGTCATCGTCAATAACATAGTTCTTTGCATGGAAGATCTGAAAGATTGATCTTGTAATACCATGCCGAAGCACAATACACAACTATTAGCATAAATGCCCCCTTGTATAGTGTCGGCATAGTTGCCGAGTTTAAGCTTTATTCCGTCCTTGTGACACGCGCAAGGTGTGTTACAAGTTTATCATTCGTTGTTACTGTATTTGTTTCGTAGCTTTGTTGCTTCAAGAAACTACAGATTTTATATATAGCAGGTCGAGAACGGCTTTCTAGGGTTTCTGTACTATTTGCACCGATAAGGATCACATTATCGTTGACAAAACATATGTCTACACAACCTTTCGAGTGAAAAACACAGTTCTCGTCGAATACCATGTTCCAGAGCTCAGGCCCCATTACAGATCGCTGAGGACAACCTTTAGATAGTTGCCTTTTCATGGAACGGTAATCGGTTTGTAAAATAATGTTTGACAATGAAAATAGTTCTCTATAGCGCAGTAGACGTACCTATAGGTTTTTGCCGGTCTAATTTTTTGAAGGTCACTTAGCCACCGGACATCAACAAAGGCACACTGAATTTCTATAAATATCTCATATACATACTTGTACTTATGCCTACTTACTTACCATTTGTTTGTTACCATTGAATGTTCATGAACGATCAATCACTATTTCCAAGAAAACCGCATATATTGTTCACTTAATCACTTATAACAATTAATACACTCTCATTATTATTTAAAACACGCATTTATATAAACTAATTTTTGTGTTTTATTAATATTTATAGTTAATGTTATTCGACTTACTTGATAGTGAGCGGCAACTTTTTGTCTTCCGTATATTTGTAGTGTTTATATGAGGTCTTCCTTATATATCTCTACAGATTTCTTGAATTTTAAACCACTTGATGTTTTAGCACTAACACTAACCTAATTATTATCACTTTTTTTGTCTATCGCACTTATTAATGTCTTATATCAAACATCAAAGTTACAAATTTGAGGTTATGTTTATAAGACCGCGTGTACGCGTAATGAAAAATTCGTTTTTAACACTGGTTTCCAACTGTCAAACTTTTGTAAAAACACTTTGTTTAGGGTAAATTAACACAAATTTAAAACAAACTTAAATACTTTTCGTTTGAAAAAGTATTCATATAATTTATTTCATTTTTTTCCATAATTAATTTCACACTTTTATTCACTTTTTTCACCTAAAGTAGCAGGAGCCGATCACACATATAGTAGATAGGAACCACTTGTGTTGCAAAGCAATATTAACGTCCTTGTAAACCAATACGTAGGTCTTTCTTTTTGTATTAAGTCCCATCTGTCTTGCCAGAGCTTATGCATATATGCATTCATCTCTTTGGCAATATATTTGGTATCGTCTCCAGACTTTTATCCTACAGCCGCATTAACTTTAAATCCTCGAAATTTGTTGCATTAATTTTAAATCATTAAAATTTGATTTTTTCAGTTCTAGCGTAATTTGTACTTGAGTAAGTGCATGAGTGATTTTTAAATCTAATGGAATTGTCCCTAATATCACTTGCACCACTTCTGTAGATACAGTTCTGCAACAACGCGTCATCGTCAATAACATAGTTCTTTGCATGGAAGATCTGAAAGATTGATCCTGTAATACCATGCCGAAGCACAATACACAACTATTAGCATAAATGCCCCCTTGTATAGTGTCGGCATAGTTGCCGAGTTTAAGCTTTATTCCGTCCTTGTGACACGCGCAAGGTGTGTTACAAGTTTATCATTTGTTGTTACTGTATTTGTTTCGTAGCTTTGTTGCTTCAAGAAACTACAGATTTTATATATAGCAGGTCGAGAACGGCTTTCTAGGGTTTCTGTACTATTTGCACCGATAAGGATCACATTATCGTTGACAAAACATATGTCTACACAACCTTTCGAGTAAAAAACACAGTTCTCGTCGAATACCATGTTCCAGAGCTCAGGCCCCATTACAGATCGCTGAGGACAACCTTTAGATAGTTGCCTTTTCATGGAACGGTAATCGGTTTGTAAAATAATGTTTGACAATGAAAATAGTTCTCTATAGCGCAGTAGACGTACCTATAGGTTTTTGCCGGTCTAATTTTTTGAAGGTCACTTGGCCACCGGACATCAACAAAGGCACACTGAATTTCTATAAATATCTCATATACATACTTGTACTTATGCCTACTTACTTACCATTTGTTTGTTACCATTGAATGTTCATGAACGATCAATCACTATTTCCAAGAAAACCGCATATATTGTTCACTTAATCACTTATAACAATTAATACACTCTCATTATTATTTAAAACACGCATTTATATAAACTAATTCTTGTGTTTTAATATTATTTATAGTTAATGTTATTCGACTTACTTGATAGTGGGCGGCAACCTTTTGTCTTCCATATATTTGTAGTGTTTATATGAGGTCTTCCTTATATATCTCTACAGATTTCTTGAATTTTAAACCACTTGATGTTTTAGCACTAACACTAACCTAATTATTATAACTTTTTTTGTTTATCGCACTTATTAATGTCTTATATCAAACATCAAAGTTACAAATTTGAGGTTATGTTTATAAGACCGCGTGTACGCGTAATGAAAAATTCGTTTTTAACACTGGTTTCCAACTGTCAAACTTTTGAAAAAACACTTTGTTTAGGGTAAATTAACACAAATTTAAAACAAACTTAAATACTTTTTGTTTGAAAAAGTATTCATATAATTTATTTAATTTTTTTCCATAATTAATTTCTCACTTTTAATCACTTTTTTCACCTAAAGTAGCAGGAGCCGATCACACATATAGTAGATAGGAACCACTTGTGTTGCAAAGCAATATTAACGTCCTTGTAAACCAATACGTAGGTCTTTCTTTTTGTATTAAGTGTTATCTGTCTTGCCAGAGCTTATACATATATGCATTCATCTCTTTGGCAATATATTTGGTATCGTCTTCAGACTTTTATCCTACAGCCGCATTAACTTTAAATCCTCGAAATTTGTTGCATTAATTTTAAATCATTAAAATTTGATTTTTTCAGTTCTAGCGTAATTTGTACTTGAGTAAGTGCATGAGTGATTTTTATATCTAATGGAATTGTCCCCAATATCACTTGCACCACTTCTGTAGATACAGTTTTGCAACAACGCGTCATCGTCAATAACATAGTTCTTTGCATGGAAGATCTGAAAGATTGATCCTGTAATACCATGCCGAAGCACAATACACAACTATTAGCATAAATGCCCCCTTGTATAGTGTCGGCATAGTTGCCGAGTTTAAGCTTTATTCCGTCCTTGTGACACGCGCAAGGTGTGTTACAAGTTTATCATTCGTTGTTACTGTATTTGTTTCGTAGCTTTGTTGCTTCAAGAAACTACAGATTTTATATATAGCAGGTCGAGAACGGCTTTCTAGGGTTTCTGTACTATTTGCACCGATAAGGATCACATTATCGTTGACAAAACATATGTCTACACAACCTTTCGGGTGAGAAACACAGTTCTCGTCGAATACCATGTTCCAGAGCTCAGGCCCCATTACAGATCGCTGAGGACAACCTTTAGATAGTTGCCTTTTCATGGAACGGTAATCGGTTTGTAAAATAATGTTTGACAATGAAAATAGTTCTCTATAGCGCAGTAGACGTACCTATAGGTTTTTGCCGGTCTAATTTTTTGAAGGTCACTTAGCCACCGGACATCAACAAAGGCACACTGAATTTCTATAAATATCTCATATACATACTTGTACTTATGCCTACTTACTTACCATTTGTTTGTTACCATTGAATGTTCATGAACGATCAATCACTATTTCCAAGAAAACCGCATATATTGTTCACTTAATCACTTATAACAATTAATACACTCTCATTATTATTTAAAACACGCATTTATATAAACTAATTTTTGTGTTTTATTAATATTTATAGTTAATGTTATTCGACTTACTTGATAGTGAGCGGCAACTTTTTGTCTTCCGTATATTTGTAGTGTTTATATGAGGTCTTCCTTATATATCTCTACAGATTTCTTAAATTTTAAACCACTTGATGTTTTAGCACTAACACTAACCTAATTATTATCACTTTTTTTGTCTATCGCACTTATTAATGTCTTATATCAAACATCAAAGTTACAAATTTGAGGTTATGTTTATAAGACCGCGTGTACGCGTAATGAAAAATTCGTTTTTAACACTGGTTCCCAACTGTCAAACTTTTGTAAAAACACTTTGTTTAGGGTAAATTAACACAAATTTTAAGCAAACTTAAATACTTTTCGTTTGAAAAAGTATTCATATAATTTATTTCATTTTTTTCCATAATTAATTTCACACTTTTATTCACTTTTTTCACCTAAAGTAGCAGGAGCCGATCACACATATAGTAGATAGGAACCACTTGTGTTGCAAAGCAATATTAACGTCCTTGTAAACCAATACGTAGGTCTTTCTTTTTGTATTAAGTCCCATCTGTCTTGCCAGAGCTTATGCATATATGCATTCATCTCTTTGGCAATATATTTGGTATCGTCTCCAGACTTTTATCCTACAGCCGCATTAACTTTAAATCCTCGAAATTTGTTGCATTAATTTTAAATCATCAAAATTTGATTTTTTCAGTTCTAGCGTAATTTGTACTTAAGTAAGTGCATGAGTGATTTTTAAATCTAAAGAAATTGTCCCCAATATCACTTGCACCACTTCTGTAGATACAGTTCTGCAACAACGCGTCATCGTCAATAACATAGTTCTTTGCATGGAAGATTGATCCTGTAATACCATGCCGAAGCACAATACACAACTATTAGCATAAATGCTCCCTTGTATAGTGTCGGCATAGTTGCCGAGTTTAAGCTTTATTCCGTCCTTGTGACACGCACAAGGTGTGTCACAAGTTTATTATTCGTTGTTACTGTATTTGTTTCGTAGCTTTGTAGCTTCAAGAAACTACAAATTTTATCTATAGCAGGTCGAGAACAGCTTTCTAGTTGTTCTGTACTATTTGCACCGATAAAAATCACATTATCGTTGGCAAAACATACGTTTACACAACCTTTCGAGTGAGAAACACAGTTCTCGTCGAATACCATGTTCCAGAGCTCAGGCCTTATTACGGACCGCGGAGGACAACCTCAAGATAATTGCCTATTCATGGAACAGTAATCGGTTTGTAAAATTAATGTTCGACAATGAAAATAGTTCTCCATAGCGCAGTAGACGTACCTATAGGTTTTTGCCGGTCTAATTCTTTGAAGGTCACTTGGCCACCCGACATTATAAAAGGCACACTGAATTTCTATAAATATCTGATGTACATACTTGGACTTATGCCTACTTACTTACCATTTGTTTGTTACCATTGAATGTTCATAAACGATCAATCACTATTTCCAAGAAAACCGCATATATTGTTCACTTAATCACTTATTATAATTAATACACTCTCTTTATTATTTCAAACATGCATTTATATAAACTAATTCTTATGTTTTAATAATATTTATAGTTAATGTTAATCGACTTACTTGATAGTGGGCGGCAACCTTTTGTCTTCCGTATATTTGTAGTGTTTATATGAGGTCTTTTTTATATAGCTCTACAGATTTCTTGAATTTCTTAACCACTTGATGTTTTAGCACTAACACTAACCTAATTATTATCAATTTTTTTGTCTATCGCACTTATTAATGTCTTATATTAAACATCAAAGTTACAATTTTGAGGTTATGTTTATAAGACCGCGTGTACGCGTAATGAATAATTCGTTTTTAACACTGGTTTCCAACTGTCAAACTTTTGTAAAAACACTTTGTTTAGGGTAAATTAACACAAATTTAAAACAAACTTCAATACTTTTCGTTTGAAAAAGTATTCATATAATTTATTTAATTTTTTTCCGTAATTAATTTCTCACTTTTAATAACTTTTTTCACCTAAAGTAGCAGAAGCCGATCACACACATAGTATATAGGAACCACTTGTGTTACAAAGCAATATTAACGTCCTTGTAAACCAATACTAAGGTCTTCTTTTTTGTATTAAGTCCCATCTGTCTTGCCAGAGCTTATGCATATATGCATTCATCTCTTTGGCAATATATTTGGTATCGTATCCAGACTTTTATCCTACAGCAGCATTAACTTTAAATCCTCGAAATTTGTCGCATTAGTTATAAATCATCAAAATTTGATTTTTTCAGTTCTAGCGTAATTTGTATTTGAGTAGGTGCATAAGTGATTTTTAAATCTAAAGGAATTGTCCCCAATATCACCTGCACCACTTCTGTAGATACAGTTCTGCAACAACGCGTCATCGTCAATAACATAGTTCTTTGCATGGAAGATCTGGAAGATTGATCCTGTAATACCATGCCGAAGCACAATACACAACCATTGGCATAAATGCCCCCTTGTATAGTGTCGGCATAGTTGCCGAGTTTAAGCTTAATTCCGTCCTTGTGACACGCGCAGGGTGTGTTACAAGTTTATTATTCGTTGTTACTGTATTTGTTTTGTAGCTTTGTAGCTTCAAGAAACTACAGATTTTATATATAGCAGGTCGAGAACGGATTTCTAGTTGTTCTGAACTATTTGCACCGATAAGGATCACATTATCGTTGGCAAAACATACGTCTACACAACCTTTCGAGTGAGAAACACAGTTCTCGTCGAATACCATGTTCCAGAGCTTAGGCCCCATTACAGATCGCTGAGGACAACCTTTATATAGTTGCCATTTTATGGAACGGTAATCGGTTTGTAAAATTAATGTTCGACAATAAAAATAGTTCTTCATAGAGCAGTAGACGTACCTAGAGGTTTTTGCCGTTCTAATTCTTTGAAGGTCACTTTGCCACTAGACATTATCAAAGGCACACTGAATTTCTAAAATATCTCATGTACATACTTGTACTTATGGCTTTTTACTTACCATTTGTTTGTTACCATTGTATGTTCATGAACGATCAATCACTATTTCCAAGAAAACCGCATATATTGTTCCCTTAATCACTTATAACAATTAATACACTCTGTTTATTATTTAATACACGCATTTATATAAACTAATTCTTATGTTTTAATATTATTTATAGTTAATGTTAATCGACTTACTTGATAGTGTGCGGCAACCTTTTGTCTTCCGTATATTTGTAGTGTTTATGTGAGGTTTTCCTTATATAGCTCTACAGATTTCTTGAATTTCTTAACCACTTGATGTTTTAGCACTAACACTAACCTAATTATTATCACTTTTTTTGTCTATCGCACTTATTAATGTCTTATATCAAACATCAAAGTTACAATTTTGAGGTTATGTTTATAAGACCGCGTGTACGCGTAATGAAAAATTCGTTTTTAACACTGGTTTCCAACTGTCAAACTTTTGTAAAAACACTTTGTTTAGGGTAAATTAACACAAATTAAAAACAAACCTAAATACTTTTCGTTTGAAAAAGTATTTATATAATTTATTTAATTTTTTTCCGTAATTAATTTCTTACTTTTTATCACTTTTCTAACCTAAAGTAGCAGGAGCCGATCACACACATAGTAGATAGGAACCACTTGTGTTGCAAAGCAATATTAACGTCCTTGTAAACGAATACGTAGGTCTTCCTTTTTGTATTAAGTCCCATCTGTCTTGCCAGAGCTTATGCATATATGCATTCATCTCTTTGGCAATATATTTGATATCGTCTCCAGACTCTTATCCTACAGCCGCATTAACTTGAAATCCTCGAAATTTGTCGCATTAATTTTAAATCATCAAAATTTGATTTTTTTAGTTTTAGCGTAATTTGTACTTGAGTAAGTGCATGAGTGATATTTAAATCTAAAGGAATTGTCCCCAATATCACCTGCATTAATTCTGTAGATACAGTTCTGCAACAACGCGTCATCGTCAATAACATAGTTCATTGCATGGAAGATCTGAAAGATTGATCCTGTAATACCATGCCGAAGCACAATACACAACCATTGGCCTAAATGCCCCCTTGTATAGTGTCGGCATTGTTGCCAAGTTTAAGCCTCATTCCGTCCTTGTGACACGCGCAAGGTGTGTTACAAGTTTATCATTCGTTGTTACCGTATTTGTTTTGTAGCTTTGTAGCTTCAAGAAACTACAGATATTATCTATAGCAGGTTGAAAACGGCTTTCTAGTTGTTCTGTACTATTTGCACCGAAAAGAATCACATTATCGTTGGCAAAACATATGTCTACACAACCTTTCGAGTGAGAAACACAGTTCTCGTCGAATACCATGTTCCAGAGCTCAGGCCCCATTACAGATCGCTGAGGAAAACTTTTAGATAGTTGCCTTTTCATGAAACGGTAATCGGTTTGTAAAATTAATGTTCGACAATGAAAATAGTTCTCTATAGCGCAGTAGACGTACCTAGAGGTTTTTGCCGGTCTAATTCTTTGAAGGTCACTTGGCCACTAGACATTATCAATGGCGCACTGAATTTCTATAAATATCTCATGTACATACTTGTACTTAAGCCTACTTACTTACCATTTGTTTGTTACCATTGAATGTTCATGAACGATCAATCACTATTTCCAAGAAAACCGCAAATATTGTTTACTTGATGTTTTAGCACTAACACTAACCTAATTATTATCACTTTTTTTGTCTATCGCACTTATTAATGTCTTATATCAAACATCAAAGTTACAATTTTGAAGTTATGTTTATAAGACCGCGTGTACGCGTAATGAAAAATTCGTTTTTAACACTGGTTTCCAACTGTCAAACTTTTGTAAAAACACTTTGTTTAGGGTAAATTAACACAAATTTAAAACAAACTTAAATACTTTTTGTTTGAAAACGTATTCATATAATTTATTTAATTTTTTTT
This sequence comes from Panorpa germanica, assembly GCA_963678705.1. Classification (NCBI taxonomy): domain Eukaryota; kingdom Metazoa; phylum Arthropoda; class Insecta; order Mecoptera; family Panorpidae; genus Panorpa; species Panorpa germanica. The sequence continues at coordinate 85,455 of CAVMBN010000049.1, forward strand.
CGTAATTAATTTCTCACTTTTAATCACTTTTTTCACCTAAATTAGCAGGAGCCGATCACACACATAGTAGATAGGAACTACTTGTGTTGCAAAGCAATATTAACGTCCTTGTAAACCAATACGTAGGTCTTGCTTGTTGTATTAAGTCCCATCTGTCTTGCCAGAGCTTATGCATATATGCATTCATCTCTTTGGCAAAATATTTGATATAGTCTCCAGACTTTTATCCTACAGTCGCATTAACTTTAAATCCTCGAAATTTTTCGCAATAATTTTAAATAATCAAAATTTGATTTTTTCAGTTCTAGCGTAATTTGTACTTTAGTAAGTGCATGAGTGATATTTAAATCTAAAGAAATTGTCCCCAATATCACCTGCACCACTTCTGTAGATACAGTTCTGCAACAACGCGTCATCGTCAATAACATAGTTCTTTGCATGGAAGATCTGGAATATTGATCCTGTAATACCATGCCGATGCACAATACAAAACCATTAGCATAAATGCCCCCTTGTATAGTATCGGCAGAGTTGCCGAGTTTAAGCTTCATTCTGTCCTTGTGAAACGCGCAAGGTGTGTTACAAGTTTATCATTCGTTGTTACCGTATTTGTTTTGTAGCTTTGTAGTTTTAAGAAACTACAGATTTTATCTATAGCAGGTCGAGAACGGCTTTCTAGTTGTTTTGTACTTTTTGCACCGATAAGGATCACATTATCGTTGGCAAAACATACGCTTACACAACCTTTCAAATAAGAAACTTAGTTCTCGTCGAATACCATGTTCCAGAGCTCAAGCCCCATTACATATCGCTGAGGACAACCTTTAGATAGTTGCCTTTCATGGAACGGTAATCGGTTTGTAAAATTAATGTTCGACAATGAAAATAGTTCTCCATAGCGCAGTAGACGTACCTAGAGGTTTTTGCCGGTCTAATTCTTTAAAGGTCACTTGGCCACCAGACATTATCAAAGGCACACTAAATTTCTATAAATATGTCATATACATACTTGTACTTATGCCTACTTACTTACCATTTGTTTGTTACCATTGAATGTTCATGAACGATCAATCACTATTTCCAAGAAAACCGCATATATTGTTTACTTAATCACTTATAACAATAAATACACTCTCATTATTATTTAAAACACGCATTTATATAAACTAAATCTTGTGTTTTAATATTATTTATAGTTAATATTAATCGACTTACTTGATAGTGGGCGGCAACCTTTTGTCTTCCGTATATTTGTAGTGTTTATATGAGGTCTTCCTTATATAGCTCTACAGATTTCTTGAATTTCTTAACCACTTTATGTTTTAGCACTAACACTAACCTAATTATTATCACTTTTTTTGTCTATCGCACTTAATAATGTCTTATATCAAACATCAAAGTTACAAATTTGAGGTTATGTTTATAAGACCGCGTGTACGCGCAATGAAAAATTCGTTTTTAACACTGGTTTCCAACTGTCAAACTTTTGTAAAAACACTTTGTTTAGGGTAAATTAACACAAATTTAAAACAAACTTAAATACTTTTCGTTTGAAAAAGTATTCATATAATTTATTTAATTTTTTTCCGTAATTAATTTCTCACTTTTGATCACTTTTTTCACCTAAAGTAGCAGGAGCTGATCACACACATAGTAGATAGGAACCACTTGTGTTGCAAAGCAATATTAACGTCCTTGTAAACCAATACGTAGGTCTTCCTATTCGTATTAAGTCCCATCTGTCTTGCCAGAGCTTATGCATATATGCATTCATCTCTTTGGCAATATATTTGGTATCGTCTCTAGACTTTTATCCTATAGCCGCATTAACTTTAAATCCTTGAAATTTTTCGCATTAATTTTAAATCATCAAAATTTGATTTTTTCAGTTCTAGCGTAATTTGTACTTGAGTAAGCACTTAGCATGAGTGATATTTAAATATAAATGAATTGTCCTTAATATCACCTGCACCACTTCTGTAGATACAGTTTTGCAACAACGCGTCATCGTAAATAACATATTTCTTTGCATGGAAGATCTGGAAGATTGATCCTGTAATACCATGCCGAAGCACAATACACAACCATTGGCATAAATGCCCCCTTGTATAGTGTTGGAATAGTTGCTGAGTTTAAGCTTCATTCCGTCCTTGTGACACGCGCAAGGTGTGTCCGAAATATTAATTAACTAATCCCTTATTCAAAGCACGTAATTTTTCAAATATAGTTTATATTAAAACCAAATACTAATATTCAAAGAAATGATGACGAAATGACTTTTGGATTTAAGATAAACATAGCTAGAGTTCAAATGAGTTCATATATTTAAACAAAGACTTTTTAAGCTATATAAACCTAAGAAAAAGGGGATTCCAGAATCAGTCCATCTTGATCAGCCCAGTTAGTACGTCGAGACCCAGTCGAAAGGTCAGTCTAATCAGACTCCGTCAAATAGGGAGTAGCGCCCCTCAGTCGGTGGTTCGGGTAATAGTCAGTCGCTTCAATTTAAAGATTATAAAGTTACAAAAAGAATTACTTAAGAATTGTATTAAATAATTGATTGTTCAATAAAGAAAATAAGTGTAAATGAATACATTGTTTTAATTGTAAAGTACTTAGATTTAACGGTCGTGTTGCGTTAAAATAAAGTGATTGTTCAAAAGTAGAGAAAGCAGCCTGCAGAACACAAAAAGTAAGTAAAACCTAATATATTTATGTAATATTATTAGAAGAAGTACTAAGTCCTGATAGATAAATAAGACATCCACAATTAGCTTAGGTCTTTCGACTCAAGGTGAGCCAGATCACTATAAAAGAACCTATCGTTAGAGAGGATTGTAGAATCGCTCTCTTAAAATAAGTAACTACCCTTATATATAGATAGTAGATATAAGGGGTAGGGTTACATTTTGGTGTCAGGTGTGGGGTGTGTTAAAAAAGAGGTCCTTTAAAAAAGGGATATTAAAATTGTGGGATATGTTAAAAAGGGGTATTAAAATTGTGGGATGTTAAAAAAGGCAGAAATTTGATTATTTGAGAAAAAGGGCATTAAGTGGAAAATTTAATTTGAGAAAATAAAGGGAAATTTAAGTAACTGGGAAATAGAAATAAGAATAAATTTTATCAATTGGTAAAAAAGGATAAATTTGAATAATTTAGAAAAAAGGATAAAATTGTATTAATTGGAAAAAGGAATATAGTTTATTAATTGCAACTAGCAAATGCATATTAATAATTAGAAAAAGAAAAGATATCAGCATTATTAAAGAAAAAGGAAAATTTAAATAATTAAAGAACGGGGTATTTTAAGTTTTTATAAAAGAGAATAAATTTAAGGAACTAAACAGTATATAATTTTTCTAAACCATAACTTATTAAAGTTGAATATTTTTGTTTTAACCGTAACTAAATAAGGGATATTTTTTTAAAATAGTTTTGTAATTCACAAGTAAAGTGGCACGTTTTTATAAAGTATAAAGTGTAGAGTCATTGTAACAGGAATAAAAAAAAAATTAATAGTTTTGTTTTATCGTAATTTTATTAAGTGATTGGGACGATGAAAAAAATTTGTAACACAACTTATTTGAAATTATTTTGAATTTGATTTTAGTTCATATGAGAAAATATTGAGTATTGCATAAAATAGTTTATTTTATTTTATTTCAATAATAATTAAAAAATAATTTTATCAATTTACAATTCGTTAATATACTTTTGTCATAAATATTGTTTGTTATAATTTTTATTTTGGTTTTTATTGTTCTAAAACAGTCTATATTAAATATACTTGCATTTTGTTTGACCTACTTAAAAATAATTTGTTTGTTTATTTTTATGTATATAAACAACTAGACGTTCCATTTCGTTTCAAAAAGTAAATCACAAGAGTACAGTTTGTTAAAATAATTAAGACAGTGTAAGGTATTGTTTACTTTTAAAAATAGATTATTTTTTCTCTCTTTCTTTTAACGTCCAAGATTTTAAAATATTTGTAGTAGTTTATTGAAGCTTATTTAAGGTTTTTATTTGATTGAAAGTTTATTCCAAATAGTTAAAAAGACAACTAATGAAACAAACGTAGATATTGCCCCAGAAATTCCTAAATTAAAAGGATTAAATTATATACCATTCTTTGACGGTACAGGTAGCATAGCAACATTTTTAAATGCGGTGGATCAAATGGCAGAATTGTTGGATTGGACCGATAAGGTGCAATCAGTTACCGTATTTGCAAAAGTGTCGCCTGATGTAGCTGAATATCTTTAGTCTAATTCAGAGGTTCAAAGTGAGAACCATAGTTATATGAGTATTCGTAATGCATTATTGTCTAGATATAGCAGAAAAGGGCCATCTGCTCTGAGACAAGCAGAAATTGAGTTCGGGGGTTGTAAACAAAGACATAGCGAGACTGTTTATGAATTTTCACAAAGGTTATGGGCATTAGGGTCAAAATGTGTACCAGAAGCAACTGATAAACAGCAAGAAAAGAAGCTTTCAGTTGAGTTACAAGTAGCCGTTTTAAAAAGGTTTAAAGAAGGGATATCGCAGAGATATTCTAAGTTTATTTGGGCCGCGGATCCCAAGAGTTTTAATAACGCCGTTGAAATTGCGGAAAGGGTAGAAACCGATGATTTAATCTCATCGAAGCAAGGCTAAGTAGCAGAGATTACTATAGGTGAAACTAACCGAATAAACAGAGCCGACCACTATTATGTAAATCGCGCATCTCAAAATAATCAATCGTTTATGCGACCTAGCAACTCGCGTAGCGGTTTACAAAGCCGAAGGTTTAATAATAGGCAAAGAGATGGAGTAAGGTGTTACATTTGTAACAGATTAGGACATTTTCAGAGAGACTGTCGTAGCCGTCCTCAACGTCCCGTTAAGGACGTAAGAGATCGATTTCAAAGAAATTGCAGTTCAATTAGGTATGAAAACCGTAAGCAATGAAATGACCGATTAGGGAGAGTTAAGAGTCCTGCAAGTGTATAATGATAGCCGTAGTCCTGCGAGAAATCAGCGACAAGTTACTTTCCAAAGTAATAGAAATATTCGAAGCATCGAAAATAAGCCAAGCGAAGTTGAAGAAAGAAATTTACGCGCGTCCAATAATTATGAAGATAATTTAAACGAATTGATGGCTTCACTAACTACCCGAGACGTAGAAGCCATTCAATAAGTAAATAGGGTAATCTTACACCTCTGTATGTACCGGCATTTCATGATAATCAATGGTTTCCTAATTTAATAATTAATGGTCAAAATTGCAACGTTCTTATAGATAGTGGTGCAGGCGCCAGCCTACTAACTAAAGAATGTTAAAAAACGGAAAAAATTACAGAATCGCAAAATATTTTGCGAGATGCACAAAATAATAAAATACATACACTTGGTAAAAGCAAATTAAAGTTAGATTTATTTGGGGATAATGTGACTTTTGATTTTGAAATTGTAGAAAATATGGAAAATTGGATAGGGATAATTGGGTTAGACTTTCTTCGTAAATTTGGGATAATTGTAGATTTTGGAAAGGGTATTTTAATATATAGAAACGTTATTTACGACATTAATCGTAATACTGTACATGATTTTCAGAGAGATAATTTAAATATAAATAATATGATTAGAGAAAATGTAAATCGTATCGTTAGAAAGCAAAAGCGTATTATATCAAAGTCAGGGAAAATCGTAGAAAAGAATAGAAATGGTAGAAATATAGGTTGTACTGAAACGGAAAATATTGATGAAAAAAGAGAAGTAAATAATCAGCGAATTGATAAGATAGGGCATGACTATAAAAGTTTTGATGATTTTCTAAAATGGAAAATTAGTAGATTTCCAACGATAGAGACGTTGTGCAAAATAAATTTGAATAAGGGAGATTTGTTTAATGCATATAGCAAGTATGCATTGGGTCATTGTATAGCCTCAGATTTACGTATGTCACAAGGAATAGCAGTTGAATTTAAAGAAAGATTTGGTAGAGTTGAGCAGCTTTTGAAACAGAAACAGAAAAAGGGGGGATTAGCTATATTAAAAGATGAATATCGTTTTATATATTATTTAGTAACAAAGAAGAGGAGTAACGAGAAACCCCTCTACGCAGATTTATATTCGTCAATAATTAAATTAAGGGATCATATGTTAGAAAATAAAGTGAAATTTATTACATTACCATACATAGCATGTGGGCTAGATAAATTAGATTTTAAAATAGTGAGTAAAATGATTGAATATATATTTTCGGAATGTAAAATAAAGATAGCATTCTATGATGGCGAATCGGATAAAGATGAAAAAAGATATATGAACTGTTTAATAAATAAAAATGATAAAGATTTAAAAGATATCATTGACGGAAAGAATATTAAAGTCCAAGAACAGGTAAAGAAATAAAAGAATTTACAAACAAAGTGGTTTAAAAGAATAAACACAGCTGAGCGAGTTGAAAAAATAAACATAAATATGAATAAAAAATCTGAAACCATTCGAAAGCGAACAGTCGCACATACGTGTAGTGGTAATCGGTGTAGTGTTAGGTTATTAGAGCAAGTAACTCTTCCGCCTCGATGTAAAATGAATGTTCATGCATTTCAAAAAGACATTAAGGAAGGTTAAGGGATTTTTAACCCAGAATTGACCGCAGATGGAGTATTAGTAGCTAGAAGTGTAAATTCAATATGTAAGGGGCAAAAGAATATAAATATACCAATAAATACTAAGATAGGTATATAAGAGCCATATGATAACGAATATACTGAAACAGTTGAATTATTAAGAGAACACGTCCGACATAGAATTAAAAATATTTTAATTGGTGCTGTACGATCAACAGAAGCAAACACAGGGATTGAAAATATACAATTATTTGATGAAATAAGTTATAATAATTTAACAGCTAAAGAAGATAAAATTATACATGAAGTTACAAATCAGTGGAAGCAAAAAAGTCATAAGAAAGAAGAGATAAATAAATCACAGAGAATAACGGAACTTTTTAGTAAAATAAAGTTAAATCATCTAAGTGCTAGAGACCAAAGTAAAATAGAAAATTTAATTTACGATTATCGCGACATATTCTTAACAGAAGGTCAAGAAATAAAAACTACCTCGATAGTTAAACATAAGATAATAATTCAAGATGTTCCTCCTATAACTAAACAACCATATAGAGTTCCACACGCGCAGTTACAAGTACTGAGAGAACAGATAGATCAAATGCTTGAAGATGGCATAGAAGAACCATCAATGTGGTCCAGTAATGTTGTTCTTGTAAATAAGAAAGCAGAAAATAGGGAAAACAAGGTTAGAGTTTGCATAGATTACAGGGGTCTTAACGCAATAACAAAAAGAGATTACTTTCCATTACCACACTTAGTAGACACTCTTGATAAATTAGGCAAAGCAAGTTTATTTACCAAATTAGATTTAGCATCGGGATTTTGGCAAATTGAAATGGACGAAATATAAAGAATTAACAGCATTTTCAACACCTGATTTACACCTTTAATTTAATGTTATGCCGTTTGGGTTATTATCAGCTCCTGCTACATTTCAGACACTTATGAATGCAGTGTTAGCAGGTTTAACCGGAGTACATTGTTTAGTTTACCTAGATGATATTATAATATTTAGTAACGTTGATGTAGATTCGCATATCCAGAGAATTAAAGAGGTTTTCGATCGCTTGAGAGAAGCAAGTTGACATTGAAGCCTAGCAAATGTTAATTTATGAATAAAGAAACGCAATATCTTGGTCATATTATTTCTAGTGATGGTGTAAAGGCAGATCCAGAAAAACAGAAGTAATTAGAAACTATCCGCGTCCGAAAACAGTTAAACAAATCCAATCTTTTATAGGGTTAGCTTCATTTTATAGACGATTTATAAAGAATTTTTCAGAATTATCATCAAGCCTAACAAAACTGACTTAAAGCAAAATGAGACATTTATTTGGGGACCTGAACAAGAAAAAAGTTTTGAAGCATTAAAAAACGCGTTATGTTTTGGGCCAGTTTTAGCTTACCCAGATTTTAGTCAAGAATTTATATTAGGTACAGATGCATCAGGAATCGCATTAGGCGCAATCCTAAGCAAAGTTCAGGATGGAGTAGAACGTCCTGTCGCATACGCTTCTCGTAAATTAAATAAATGTAAGAAAAATTACTCAACCACAGAAAGGGAATGTTTAGCGATTTTATGGAGTTTATCACATTTTCGTACGTATTTATATAGTAAGAAATTTAAGATTCAAACAGATCACCGATCATTATGTTGGTTAATGACTATGAAAGATCCAATGAAAAGTAGATTAGCACGGTGGGCTTTAACTTTAGCAGATTACGATTTTGATATTATTTATAGGCCAGGGGTAAAACACGGTAATGTCGATGCATTAAGTAAAATAGAAACAGAAAGTATTGCAGCCGTAGCAGCTGAAGAAGTTCCATATTGGGATTGGTGTCAAATTAAAAATGAACAAGCTAGTTATTTCGATATTAAACAATTAATAACGCAAACTAAGTATGGGGAGAAAAATGATTATTATTTAGATGATAGGGGTATACTGTATAAGAAAAGTAATGAAAAAACAGATAGAAATGACTATGTAGTAGCACCAACACGAATGGTACCGAATATATAAATTATTTCGTTATTATTTCCTCCTTAAACAAAAGTAAGTGCCCCAGCGTATTCAACACCATATTCTCTAGAAAAATTGCAAAACGTTCGATCAAGACTTTTGCAGCGTACGTCCTCAGTTGGTTTACTAAATAATAAACGTTTTGGTAAAGGTTTCAAAAATCTTATTCCAAATTATATGACTTTCAATAAAAATCCAAAAGATTACATTTATTGGGATAATCCAAACGAATTAGTTGATAGACTAAGATTACTAATTAGTTCAAAAAGGGCTGCCAATACATCACATGACAATGAAATTATTTCAATAGTTAAAGAATTAAAGAAGCTAATATTATTATTATATAAATACTTAACACATTCCTTCTTTTCATTAATTTATAACTACTCATGTAAGTAACATGACTATTAACAAATTTGAATACACATACATAAGAAAAAAATTACTCGGCACGAAACAGTATCAAAAATGATTTAATTATTATAGATAGACGTTTAAAAGCTGCAGAGAAATATATTAATGATGCTTATATAAATAACTTTCTAAACATTATTGAAGTAAATAAAAACAATTGCAACATTAATTACAGAATTTAAAACAAAACATAGTTTAGATATTAGTTCTTAATAAATTTTGTGTAATAATAATAAGTATGAGCAAAACAAAAATAGGTATAATTAATGAGTTACATAAACCTGCACGTAAAAACTATAAGCGAAGACATGTAATCATAAAAGGTCTAAATGAAAGTTGGCAAGCTGATTTAGTAGAAATGATTCCGTATGCAAAAGAAAACAAAGGGTACAAGTATTTACTCACAGTAATTGATATATTTTCTAAATATGCATGGGCAGTTCCAGTAAAATCAAAATCTGAAAAAGACGTTACTGTTGCATTTGAAAATATTTTAATAAGAAATAAAAATAAGGTTCCGAAAAACTTACAAACAGATAACGGAAAAAAATTTTATAACTCTGAATTTAAAAAAGTAACAAATTATATTGACATAAACCATTATAGTACATTTAGTAATATGAAAGCATCCATAGTTGAAAGATTTAATAGAACTCTAAAGAATGCTATGTGGAAAGATTTTAGTATAAAAGGCAACTATAATTGGATTAATAACATTGATGCACTTGTTAACAAATATAATAATACTCATCATTTAACAATTAATATAAAACCATCTCAAGTATCAATGAAAAATGAAAAAAAATTATTAGGAAATGTATACAATAGGATAAAAAGGGTCGGTTTAAGTCGCTATAAAGTTGGAGATTATGTTCGCTTAAGCAAAACCAAATCATTATTTGCAAAAGGGTATACTCCTAACTGGGGTACCGAAATATTTACTATATCAAAAGTACAACTAACTAATCCAGTCACATATTTACTTAATGATTCTTATGGCCAATCAATTGCAGGCGCGTTTTACGAACAAGAACTACAAAAAACAAGTTATACAGATATATATCTAGTTGAGAAAGTTTTACAGAAAAAAGGAAAAAAAGTTTTTGTAAAGTGGTTAGGTTTAGATAAATCTCATAACAGTTGGATAGATGCTAAAAATATTGTATAACATTTTAAATAAACTAGCTTTTACCCCCGTCGCAAGCGACGTCTGTCTTTTGTGTGTGGCTTGAACTTCATGTAAAAATTTAAATTCCAGTAACGTTTACCCCCGTCGCAAAGCGAAGTCTTTTTGACGTGTATGATTTGAAACCAATAAAATAATTCGTAATTACATTTCATATTTAACTGTTCTATGTTTAAATTGAAATAATAAATAAACTCGCGCACATATACATGACATATAAATTGACTAAAAAAAATTATTTTTTTTAACAAAATAAAAAATATTTTCAATTTATGCGTTATTTGACCAACTTTTTTTCAAAATTTGGGATTTTTTTTTTCGATTCGTAAATAAGTTACCAAGATTAGCCTATATACAAAATTTCAACTTTCTGGCACAATTTTTACTATCGGCAAATACTGCCCCCGTGCCCCCAAATAAAATTTTGGAATTTTAAATTTTTTTTTATTAATAATATACTTAATTATTCTAGAATCCAGAATATGAACTTTCTCCAAAGTTCCCTACCGGGCCCCCGAATTTCTTCAACCCCCCCTTTTTCACTTTTTGAATTTCTAATTTTTGAAAAATGTCAGCATTGAATACCTTAATACACATGCAAAATTTCAACTTTCTATCTTTTACGAATTAAAAGTAATACAGCAAAAAAGGGTTCACTTTTTTTCCAGTTTTTCCAAAATTACGGGTTTCCAGGAAATTCAGGGAAAAATCCGAGGACGCCAAAAGTCTTAGAATTTTTTTCTCTACGAAATAGGAAATTTTTAAAAACTTCCATGGAGCCGTTTTCGAGCTACCATACGAATCGCGTAAACATATAAGAATATAAACATATAAGAAAATAAACATACACCTCGGACATTATAATATACTAGCTTTTACCCCCGTCGCAAGCGACGTTTTTTTTTTATGAGTGGCTTGAATTTCATGTCAAAATTTAATTTCATTTTTAAATTGAAATAATAAATAAACTCGTCCTATATTGATTTTAAATTTAATAACAATTAATTTTTCATACAAACTGACTAAGAAAATACATTTTTTATATCAAAATAAAATTTTTTTTGAATTTATGCGATATTTGGACAACTTTTTTTCAAAATTTGTGATTTTTTTTTCGATTCGTAAATAAGTTACCAAGGTTAGCCTATATACAAAATTTAAACTTTCTAGCACAATTTTTACTCTCGGCAAATACTGCCCCCGTGCCCCCAATAAAATTTTGAAATTTTAAATTTTTTTTTTATTAATAATATACGTAATTATTCTAGAATCCAGAAAATGAATTTTCTCCAAAGTTCCCTACCGGGCCCCCGAATTTCTTTAACCCCCCCATTTTCAATTTTTGAATTTCTAATTTTTGAGAAATGTCAGCATTGAATACCTTAATACACATGCAAAATTTCCACTTTCTATCTTATACGATTTAAAAATAATACAGCAAAGAAGGGATCACTTTTTTTCCAATTTTTCCAAAATTACGGGTTTCCAGGAAATTCACGGAAAAATCCGGGGACGCCAAAGGTCTTAGAATTTTTTTCTCTACGAAATAGGAAATTTTTAAAAACTTCCCTGGAGCCGTTTTCGAGATGCCATACAAAATTCGAACCAAACATATAAACACATAAACATATAAGAATATAAATATACACCTGGGACATTATAATATACTTGAGTTTACCCCCGTCGCAATGCGACGTCTTTTTGGCGTGTATCATTTAAATCCAATAAAATAATTCGAAATTAAATTTCATATTTAACTGTTCTATTTTTAAATTGAAATAATAAATAAACTCGCGCACATATACACACATATAAATTGACTAAAAAAATATTATTTTTTTTTCAAAATAAAAAATATTTTCAATTTATGCGTTATTTGACCAACTTTTTTTCAAAATTTGGGATTTTTTTTTTCGATTCGTAAATAAGTTACCAAGGTTAGCCTATATACAAAATTTCAACTTTCTAGCACAATTTTTACTGTCGGCAAATACTGCCCCCGTGCCCCCCAATAAAATTTTGAAATTTTGAATTTTTTTTTATTAATAATATACTTAATTATTCTAGAATCCAGAATATGAACTTTTTCCAACGTTCCTTACCGGGCCCCCGAATTTCTTCAAGCCCCCCTTTTTCAATTTTTAAATTGCTACTTTTTGAGAAATGTCAGCATTAAAAAGCTTAATGCACATGCAAAATTTCAACTTTCTATCTTTTACGACTTAAAAGTAATACACCAAAAAAGGGTACACTTTTTTTCCAGTTTTTCCAAAATTACGGGTTTCCAGGAAATTCAGGGAAAAATCCGGGGACGCCAAAAGTCTTAGAATTTTTTTCTCTACAAAATAGGAAATTTTTAAAAACTTCCATGGAGCCGTTTTCGAGCTACCATACGAATCGCGTAAACATATAAGAATATAAGAATATAAACATATAAACATATTGTTCAGTATTGCATTTGTAGAAGCAAAACCTTTATTACGCATTTTATATAGATTCAATTGAACATGGAATATTTAATTTAACTGTGTTTACATCTTATTCAATTATTTAAATATTTCATTGTTATATAGAACCTTCTCCGCCTAAGAGAAAGGAATTTTTGTAATATTGTTGTCTTCTGCCTTTGTACATTGTACGTTGGTTTAAATTTAGATTTTTTGTTAGTTTTAGTGTTAAGATATAGTTCTAAGATAATAGTTGTAATTATAAGTTCGTTCTTTAAAGTTTAAATATATGGTAAACAGCTTACATCCGTTATTTTATTCACTTATAAATCCCTACACCCCGATAGCGATTTATAGAATAAAATATAAATAATCAAAATACATAATAAATTTCGCGCTCGATTAATTTCTTACGCGAACGTCCCTTATAGAAAACCAAAGGTTTTTTATAAAACTTAACATGGTCCTTCGAGCCGGATGTGAGTAAGAGAACTATTTGAAACTAAAATCAAGCGGTATTGTGCCAAGTGTGTGTAGTGCATCAAGAACGTAACCCATCGTACTATTTTAACATTCAAGAAAGCTTGGAGTCTGTAGCCGTGTGGCTCACAGTAACAGTCCAAGAGAGCCTAGTAGCATATAAAAGCTACAATTAGCTCAATCCATTAGCCATCCATAATGGCTGAAAGAAAAGTTTGATTGTGCCAGCTTGTGCATCCAGAACACAAGCCATCGTACTCTAATCGAACGTATTATTGTGAAACAGATTGTGCAGTGCGTAAATGCCATTCGTTCATTGTGCATGAAGAACACAAATCTTCGAATTTAACATTCAAGAAAGTTTGGAGTGTGAAGCCGTGTGGCTCACAGTAACAATCCAAGAGAGCCTAGTAGCATATAAAAGCTACAATTAGCTCAATCCATTGGCCATCCGTCATGGCTGAAGAAATCAAAAATCGTGTAAAAGTACTTGTCGCTCAACGCGATCAAATACAATCGAAAATCACACGATTTTCAAAGTTACTAGATGATGGTGGCGAGTACGTCGATGCAGATTTCGCGAAAGAGTGCGCAGAAAAGGTTGAAGCAGCTATAGCCGGACTCCAACCTATTCAGGATGAATTGCGGAATATCGATGCAGCCGTGGAGCATGACGACGCCGGTGAAGAAATTATTTATAAATTTCAGCGAGCAAACGCTATTTACAAGCGATTATTTTCTCGAATTAATAATGTAAATCTGCAAAACACATTATTAGGTCGGAATATTGGAGGAAACGTTATGCTCAAGGAGAATACTCAAGAAAATTCCACACTCTCGTCTAAGGCTACAAACGTTAGAGTTGAACCAAAAGCAATCTCAGAAATAGAGGAGGTATCTTCAAGCGTACCCACATCTGCTGAAGATATTGCATGCGACTCACAAGTGATGGCCGAGAAGCGACTTCGAGGTATTCTCTGCAAAATGCAACTAGATCCTGAGTTGAAGAAACAGTATGCAGCCTCTATTCAAGAATACATTGATCGTTCATGTGGATGTGTGCATGTGGATCGGGCTGGTGGAGTAAGTAAAATTTACGAATTGAAAGTGCTGACATTCGGACTGACTCCAGCTGCCTTCCTGGCCGTACGAAAATATCTACGAATACCCTGGATTGACCCTGGTGGAGTAAGTAAAATTTACGAATTGAAAGTGCTGACATTCGGACTGACTCCAGCTGTCTTCCTGGCCATACGAGGCCTCCATCAACTAGCCCTAGATATGAAAAAACATCGTACCATCTTTTGGTCTGACTTTACGAGAGTACTTCACTGGATTAACGCTCCACCCCACCTACTTCAAATATTGGTTGGAAACAGGATCGCGGAGATTCAATCCAAAACAAATGCGCGATATTGGTGGCATGTTAGGTCCGAAGATAATCCTGCGGATGGTATTTTAAGAGGACAATTACCTTCTGAATTCATAAAAGTCGACAAATGGAAATACGGACCGTGCTGGCTTGATCTTTATGAAGAATCCTGGCTAATCTTAGAGATAGTGGCGGTCAGGAGGATTCCGGAAATGCCTGAGGCGTCTTGTTTCGTGACTTCGGGCCCCGAATTCATGACACGATTTTCAAATGTGACCGAGTTGAGAGGAATGTTTGATTACGGATTCCGATTTAAGCGTGATGATTGTCATAAGGGACCTCTAGATGTCGTTGAATTGGCTGACGCTGCTTTGCGTGTCATGGAGCTGGTCTAGGTGTCTTCCTTTTCTGAAGAACTTCATCGACTCAAGAATGATAAAGAGATTCACCAAGATAGTCCGATTAAGTCCTTATCTCCGGTCGTTGACGGGGATGGATTGCTGCACGTTGGCGGTCGATTGCTACAGGCGAGTGTCCCGGCATGTCAGAGACGCCCTATACTGTTGCCGGAAAATCATCACATGACTGACTTAATAATAAAAGAAGAACATGCACGCAATTGTCACTCTGGCCCACAATTTGGACGATTGTGGGAGGCGGGCGTGAAATCCATGATACATCATATGCAACGCGTGGTAGATGGGCTGCTGTGCAGAATTATGGAATTTCAGATATCCCTTGCTGAAATCGAGGTAACTTTAAATTCTAGACCCATCTCCTACTTATTTTGTGATCCTAATGATCCTCTTCCTATTACTCCTGGTCCTTTCCTAATTGGCAAATCAATTATGAGTCTAGCAGAAGAAGATCACCGCGAAGTCCCGATCAACAGGTTTTTCAATTGTGAATATGTTACTCGGATGAAACGTGACTTTTGGGACCGATGGCATAAAGAATTTATAGATGGTTTTAATTGTACGTCATCAATGGAGCACTGGACAACGTTCTATAGGCATTGGGTGTGTGGTGGGACCACTGTTACAATGGTCGTTAGGAAAGATAGTCAAGATCTACCCAGGCAAAAGCAAAGTGACCCGAGTCGTCGATGTCCGTATCGGCCCACGGATACATGCACGCAATGTTCGCAGCTTAGCTCCATTACCTAACATGCAAAAGACTACAACAATCCACCTAATAGTGCAGTGCTAGCTACGTTTTCTGTGCAAGACTCCTTATTTTAATTTATTTGTGTAAACTGTCAATATGAGACAGTAATTTGGACAATAATTAATAGATTTTAAAGCAAATGTATGTATTGAATTGACTTATATATCATGCGTACCTATTTAGTTGATCGTTTAACTCTCAACGGGGGGAGTATGTTCAGTATTGCATTTGTAGAAGCAAAACCTTTATTACGCATTTTATATAGATTCAATTGAACATGGAATATTTAATTTAACTGTGTTTACATCTTATTCAATTATTTAAATATTTCATTGTTATATAGAACCTTCTCCGCCTAAGAGAAAGGAATTTTTGTAATATTGTTGTCTTCTGCCTTTGTACATTGTACGTTGGTTTAAATTTAGATTTTTTGTTAGTTTTAGTGTTAAGATATAGTTCTAAGATAATAGTTGTAATTATAAGTTCGTTCTTTAAAGTTTAAATATATGGTAAACAGCTTACATCCGTTATTTTATTCACTTATAAATCCCTACACCCCGATAGCGATTTATAGAATAAAATATAAATAATCAAAATACATAATAAATTTCGCGCTCGATTAATTTCTTACGCGAACGTCCCTTATAGAAAACCAAAGGTTTTTTATAAAACTTAACACATATAAACATATAAGAATATAAGAAAACAAACATACACCTCGGACATTATAATATAAGATGATACTTGGGACTTTATAATATACTTGAGTTTACCCCCTTCGCAATGCGACGTCTTTTTGGCGTGTATCATTTGAATCCAATAAAATAATTTGTAATTAAATTTCATATTTAACTGTTCTATTTTTAAATTGAAATAATAAATAAACTCGCGCACATATACACACATATAAGTTGACTAAAAAAATATTATTTTTTTATCAAAATAAAAAATATTTTCAATTTATGCGTTATTTGACCAACTTTTTTTCAAAATTTGGGATTTTTTTTTTCGATTCGTAAATAAGTTACCAAGGTTAGCCTATATACAAAATTTCAACTTTCTAGCACAATTTTTGCTCTCGGAAAATACTGCCCCCGTGCCCCCAAATAAAATTTTGAAATTTTGAATTTTTTTTTATTAATAATATACTTAATTATTCTACAATCCAGAATATGAACTTTCTCCAAAGTTCCCTACCGGGCCCCCGAATTTCTTCAACCCCCCCTTTTTCTATTTTTGAAATTCTAATTTTTGAGAAATGTCAGCATTAAATAGCTTAATACACATGCAAAATTTCAACTTTCTATCTTTTACGACTTGAAAGTAATACAGCAAAAAAGGGATCACTTTTTTTCCAGTTTTTCCAAAATTACGGGTTTCCAGGAAATTCAGGGGAAAATTCGGGGACGCCAAAAGTCTTAGAATTTTTTTCTCTACGAAATAGGAAATTTTTAAAAACTTCCATGGAGCCGTTTTCGAGCTACCATACGAATCGCGTAAACATATAAACATATAAGAAAACAAACATACACCTCGGACATTATAATATAGGATAAATCTACTGGTTATTATAAATATGTATTTATTTTCCAATAAAAATATATTTATAACAATAAATCGCTATCACTTAAATTATCGAAACCCCAAGGCAAAGTATCTGTACTGTTTTTTATAAAACACCGTTTATCATAAAAAGGACTTAAAGCAATTTTTGTTTGTTTAATGGAGTACACATTATGCAATTTTGAAACTATTCCTCTCTGAGTACAATTTTTTTTATTAAAAGTTCTCAAACAATTTTCATAATCTTTAAAAGAAATATGGTTTCTTACTACACTTGTCTTTATTCCTTTTATTTTTTTTATAATGTCATTATTATTAACCTTCACTGTATACATTTTCGATCTTAGTCCTATAAAGTAAGTCATAATTTTATTGTTATTTTCACCCTTCATTAAACCCAATACCTTTTTATTTACACGGGGAATATTATATTGATTGTTTTCTTTATAATCACTAGTATCAAACTTACTTATATCGCGTTTTATAGTATCATAAATATCTGATGTAATAATTTCATAAATTAACGAGTCAGTATCAATATATAATAACTTTAAATTATTATTAAAAAATTCTTTTTGCATATAATTATAATGAAAATCATACATTACTGTTTTATATAAATCTAATATTGAAAAGCCAACATATATAGGTTTATTAAATGTAATATTAGGTTTTAAAAGTTCAATAGCTACAACATTTTTATTAAAAATTGTTCGGCTATGAAAATTAGGTCGTGCTATTAAACTTTATACTCCATATCGACCACCCCAATTTGTTTTTAATTTTATATCACGATGTTTTCTAACATTTTTCATTGTCTTACCAAATACACTATTATTCATTAATTTATACAAGTTTTTTTCAAAATCATTGGTAGCCATTTTTCTTTTTTCAGTATTTAAATCGATATTGTTTTTTAGCCACGGTGATTGACTAAATTTTAAAACTCGATGTATTCTTGATACTTGCATTCCTAAATGTATACATTGCTTTAAATTACTATAATGAATTATTTATTTCTCCTTATCATATAAAGTAGTTAAAAGTTTTTATGTTTACTTCCTGGTGCAATACAATGCTCAGGACAAAGCGGTTTATCTTTATGAAGATTATGTAAACTTTGAGGATAAGTTAAATCTACTTCTAAAATGTTACCAGTATTGCTAGTTTCTGACAAATTGCATATAGTATTACTTATTTCCAATATTTCCTGGTTGTTTAACCATTTAATATTTTCATATGGTAGGAATTGAGACATTGCATGACCGTATTAGTTATTAACATCGAAAAACATTAGATATTTAGAAGGTAATTCAGGTTTATACTTGTCAGTCATATTTTTGTTATTGGCCTCTGCATATCTGTTTAAACATTGACTTATACCACCTCTGATACCCTTCTCTATAAATAGCCACATATTTATATCAGTAAACAATTTAAGTTTAATTTTTGTAATTTTTGACATACAATCCCATGCTAAGCTAGGAGCAGAAACATAATGCACTGGATCTAATTTATACTTGTCTAAACAATTATCTCGAAAATTTTTAAATATGTCACAAAGTAATAACACATCGGTTTTTAAGTACAAATCGGAATATTCACCAAGTGTTTTGATATGAAATGTATTCCTTACATCTGGTGCTTTTTTAATAAATTAAAAAAATTATCCTGAGGTGGTAAAGCTGTCTCATTTAACTTTTCCCAGGAATTTATATAATCATAAGGAAATACACTTTTTTTACTCAACATACTAAATTTTTCATTGCTTAACATGTTAAATTCTGATTTTAAAATTTTAAGTTTATTATTTGGTAAATATGATGCCAAATTATTTAAAGAACTAGCCATAAATCGATATGAATCAATAAATCTTAATGAAATATTAGTTCCATACACATATTTTGTAAATGAAATATATTTTTATTTATTAATTGATAGCAAAGAAGTTCTTTTACTTATTCCAGTAGCTAAATCAATTATTATAAAATGTGAATCATAAGATGATAAATTGTGAAAAATTATTGGAATCACATAACTTTCATTATAATTTAAATTACATTCATTATGAGCTGGTCCTCTATAATTTCC
Organism: Panorpa germanica; assembly: GCA_963678705.1. Lineage (NCBI taxonomy): Eukaryota > Metazoa > Arthropoda > Insecta > Mecoptera > Panorpidae > Panorpa > Panorpa germanica. The sequence continues at coordinate 104,819 of CAVMBN010000049.1, forward strand.
TGTAAAATAACAATGATCTCGAACACGGTCTTGTTGGAACGGTTTTTCACATATATGACAATTTATTGCATTTAAATATTCCATCTTTTGTTAAGCCGTCAATGTTTTCATTGGTAATACATTTTTTATTATATTCTCAACATTATAAGCAATCTCTTTTAAATTATTTACAAACCACTGAACGCAATCTTCACCACGATAACTATTATAATAAGATTTAGAGTCATCATATGAATATTTTACATAATATCCAACGCTATGTGCAATATGTGTTTGATATACCCCCTTGGTTTCAATATTTGTCACATTACTATCCAATATACTTTTAAAGTCTGCATAAATAACACATGCATTTCTAATGTTTCTCTTAAAGTTTTTAAACTCAAGTATATTAGAATTTTCAACTGGCATTATCGGTTTAACTGGTCTCAGTCCTAATCTAACACAGTCTTGTAAATGTTCCTTAAACTTGCACTCATCTCTAAAGAAATGTAAACATCGATCACATATAAATTTCTTACAATTTGTTTTTGAAAGTTGATTACTAACAAGTCTTGATAAATTCTTTATCCAACAAAAATGAAATTTTATTTTATTGTCGCATTCCTCATTATTACTTTCAACAACATCTTGTTCATCCTCTTCTTCTTCTTCTTCTTCTTCTTCTTCTTCAAATTCATAATCACTTTGAATCATTAATAAATGAATATGTTTACTTTCATATATTTTACTAACATATACAGGAATAGTTACAAATGTTTTCTTGCTCTTATTTAAAATATACACATTGATTGATATATTATTTAGTTTTTCAAATTTTAAAACTTGTGATAACGTCATTGGAAATTTAATACCATTTAAATTAAAACAATTTATATATTTCTTATAAGATGATACTCTGTCGCCATGAATTTTTGATGGATAAAGTGCTGATAATACTGCCCATACAAAACATTTATCATCTTCATTCTGAACATTTTTTACAGCCTTTTTTCGTCTTATTTCAACTAGTAAGTCAATAAATGATGAACAATAAAATGGAACAAATTGATTTATATTTACTATCATATTCACTATTTTACATAGAGCCCATCCACTTTGATTTTCTTGAAAAGTTTCTAAATATTTTAATACAACAACAATAACATTTTCCTTATACCAATGTTTTAATTCTGTTGATACAAAAATTTCATTATTTTTAGTATTAAAATAATTGTATTCAAATATATGTTTTTCTTCTTTAGCTGATAGTAAAACAAATTCACCACAAAAAATTACATTAACTTTTAAAGCACTATGTTTTTTAAGAGCATTTTTAATTCTAGATGCAAACATATAAAATGCATCATTTAAAAATTGTAATGGATCAATGTGACTTAAATTAATTAACACTCCTGTTCTAACACGTCTTTTAAATTTATTTCCTGCCATTTAATTCGATCACTACGTTTTGAAGTATTTATAGTTCCTCTTCCAATTTTTTCTTTATTTTCTAACAATGTTTGAAAATATTTTAATACACTTATATTGCTTTCAACACTTCGTTTATATCCAATTGAATAGGTATTTTTATTATTATTTTTTAATAACTTATTTAATAATCTTATATTAATTTTATTATAATCAAACCACTTTTTCCACTGAATACTTGAATAATTTGAACTATTTAAGTGTTCAATAATTTTTTTCATATGCTTAATAATTTTACAACCGCTATCCATTGTAACTTATATATTTCAGTTTCAAAATCAAAATATAAATCACAATTGTTTTTAAAAGTTCATTTATTTATATAATTTTACATAAAAAAAATATGCATTAATCACTATGTTATACTTTTACAATTTTGTCATCAGAGTCTAACACTTCTACAATTTCATCGTCAGAGTTTAATATTTCAATAACTTCATTATCATCGTCAAATAATTCTATAATTTCCACATCAGAATCTTCTTCCTGTATTTTAATTTCTTCGTGACCTATTATTATTTAATCAGCATAACTCTCTATAATTTTCTCGTATGTCTTCTTTTCTTCATCCGTCATATCCTTTGGATCACAGTCATCTATATCAAAATCGTCAGTTATATCTTGCACATAATATCTATCTTCACTCTCAATGCCGACGCGTATATCCCCCGAATCCAATAACCATGTTACGCCTAGAATATTCTTAAATCTGTTCATACTATTAAACTTTAGCTTGAACTAAGAAAACATTACTCTGTAATTACATCTCATTATCATCTCTATTTAAATGACATTTATGCATTAATTTACCATATCTACCACTCCATATTAAATACCACCTCCGACAACAGAATCTCCTTAAATATGCATACATGCATAAAAATGCATAAGTGGGAAAATATATTAACGTCATCATCTTATAACCAATAATAAGAAATATGCTAATATGATCTTACACTAACTGCATCCACAGCTACATCGAGGATACGAACATAAACGATTGGCTTCCGGAAATTGACGAAGAATGCAATAATTAAGGCATATCTTCTACACCAATACCAACACATACATAATTATTACAATCGGTATCTCACTCTTTACCACTACTGCTTTCTCACTCACAACCTTGGGTATTGTAGAGAATGTACTAACAGATAAAAGCTGTAATGACGTCATCATCTTCTAAACCAATAGCAATACATCCCATACATGACATTTGATCATATGACCTTAATGCATCCATACCCTTACACCCCTTTCACATTCTTATAAGTCTAGCCACGCCCCCTCTTCATATCGTGATCTAAATGCATCCCCACCCAAATAATTTCCAACTCAACTTCTAAACTGTCTCAGAACCGACTTTGTAACACTACTCGCGTATACGCGTAATGATAAATTCGTTTCTAACTCTGGTTTCCAACTGTCTAACTTTTGTAAAATCACTTTGTTTAGGGTAAATTAAAACAAATTTAAAACAAACTTAAATACTTTTCGTTTGAAAAAGTATTCATATAATTTATTTAATTTGTTTCCATAATTAATTTCTCACTTTTAATCACTTTTTTCACCTAAAGTAGCAGGAGCCGATCACACACATAGTAGATAATAACCACTTGTGTTGCAAAGCAATATTAACGTCCTTGTAAACCAATACGTAGGTCTTCCTTTTTGTATTAAGTCCCATCTGTCTTGCCAGAGCTTATGCATATATGCATTCATCTCTTTGGCAATATATTTGGTATCGTCTCTAGACTTTTATCCTACAGCCGCAATAACTTTAAATTCTCGAAATTTGTCGCATTAATTTTAAATCATCAAAATTTGATTTTTTCAGTTCTAGCGTAATTTGTACTTGAGTAAGTGCATGAGTGTTTTTTAAATCTAAAGAAATTGTCCCCAATATCACCTGCACCACTTCTGTAGATACAGTTCTGCAACAACGCGTCATCGTCAATAACATAGTTCTTTGCATGGAAGATCTGGAAGATTGATCCTGTAATACCATGCCAAAGCACAATACACAACTATTAGCATAAATGCCCCCTTGTATAGTGTCGGCATAGTTGCCGAGTTTAAGCTTCATTCCGTCCTTGTGACACGCGCAAGGTGTGTTACAAGTTTATCATTCGTTGTTACTGTATTTGTTTCGTAGCTTTGTAGCTTCAAGAAACTACAGATTTTATATAAAGCAGGTCAAAAACGGCTTTCTAGTTGTTCTGTACTATTTGCACCAATAAGGATCACATTATCGTTAGCAAAACATACGTTTACACAACCTATCGAGTGAGAGACACAGTTCTCATCGAATACCATGTTCCAGAGCTCAGGCCCCACTACTTATCGCTGAGGACAACCTTTAGATAGTTGCCTTTTCATGGAACGGTAATCGGTTTGTAAAATTAATGTTCGACAATGAAAATAGTTCTCCATAGCGCAGTAGACGTACCTAGAGGCTTTTGCCGGTCTAATTCTTTGAAGGTCACTTGGCCACCAGACATTATCAAAGGCACACTGAATTTCTATAAATATCTCATGTACATACTTGTACTTATGCCTACTTACTTACCATTTGTTTGTTACCATTGATTGATCATGAACGATCAATTACTAATTTCAAGAAAACCGCATATATTGTTTACTTAATCACTTATAACAATTAATACACTCTCTTTATTATTTAAAACACGCATTTATATAAACTAATTCTTATGGTTTAATATAATTTATATCTTTTTTTTTTTTTTTTTTTTTTTTTTTATAGGCTTTGGCTTATTCAGCCTTCTTGCCATAGAATTTTATTTGTAAAATTATATAAAAAATTTACATATAAATTATAATTATTCTAATAAATACAAATAAATTGATTCTTTTTAAAAAATTAAATACATACTAAATAAAATATTCTAACTTATATTACACTTCTATATTGTTTTCTATCACAAAGTTTGTTACTATTTCTGCTATTGCTTCATTTGTCATTAAATAGGATATGTTGACTGTGAACTGTGTTACAATACATAATTTATTTAAAAGTCTCTCAATTTTTGATGCTAAAAGATGACACCCAAGAATTATATAATTCAAAGAACCTTCTTCTCCACATCTACAATTTGGTGTTTTTTTTATATTTATTTTGTATAGATGAGCTGGACATCTAGAATGCCCAGATTTCATTCGACAATTTGTGTTGTTATCTGATAATGTTGTTACCTTTTCTGTGTATATGTTGAATAATAAGGGAGATAATATTGAGCCTTGTGGAATTCCGTGATTACATAGTATAGGACCAGTTAACTTATTATTGTATCTAACTGTTATTTCTCTATTTTAAAAGTAGTTTATAATCCAGTTGGATATTTTGGAAGATATACCTATGTTTTCTACTTTTTCTTTTAATATTTTTAGATTAACATTGTCATAAGCAGCTTCAATGTCAATGAAAGCAGCTATCATATAATGATTTTTACTGTATGTTCTTTGAATATCGATATTCAATATGTTTAAGTTATGCTGCGTACTTCTTGTTTTTCTAAACGCAAATTGTAACTCAGGTAATCTTTTATGATGTTCGAGATACCACTCCAGTCTGTTTTTGATGATGGATTCCATAGTTTTGCCCATACATGATAGTAAAGTAATTGGTCTGAATGATTCTTCTTTGTTTGGATCATTTCCTGGTTTTAATATAGGAACAACGATATGTTTTTTCCAGTGTAATAGTATATTAGCAGTGTTTAATGACAGATTATATATTTGTGTAAGATGATTTATTGCATTGTCAGGTAAGTTTTGTATCATTTTGTAATTTATTCTATCAAATCCTGTGCTACTGTTTTTATTTTGATTTAACGCGAAATTTACTTCATTTTTAATTATGTTATTATCTAGAAAATTATCTTTTACGGTGGTGGTGGTAGTAATATTTAAATTGTTGTTCTGTGGCAATTTTTTTTAATGAATTCTTCTATTAAATTTTCATTATCACTTATCCTTTTAGTACTATAGCTTTTATTGTTAATTTTTCTTATATTATTCCAGACAATGTTGGTTGTTGTGTTTGGGTTTAAATTCTCGCAGAAATTTTGCCATTCTATTTTTTTTCTGGCTCTAAAATATCGTCTGGTTTTAGCTTGATGTTTTTTATAATTTAAATATTTCGCCATTGTCATGTTTTTATTAAAAATAGTTAGTGCTAATTTTCTTTGAGCTATCATTTTATTGCACTCTGTGTCCCACCAAGACGGTTTTATTTTATTAGGAGTTATATTACACAATCTGGTAGATGGAATATGTATGTCTGCCGAATCATTAATAACATCTCTAAATTGGTTGTATTTGTTTTCAACATATTGGGGATTACTTGTGATTCCATTTGTGGTAAGGTTTGAAATTCTGCTTTCTATTTCAAGGCTATATTTCTCCCAATCTGCTTTTCGGAAATTTCTCCTCGTTAAATATTCTGATGTACGGTAACGGTCTTTAATATAGTCATTTAGACAGAAAAAAATTGGGTAGTGATCACTACCTAAGCTATCTGCAAGAACTTGCCACGAAGTAATTTGTTGTGTTAACGTCATTGATACCAATGTGAGATCCAATATACTGTCCCTTGTACTGAGATTGCTTACTCTAGTTGGTTTATCATCGTTGATAATATTTAGATTTTCGTTTTCTATGAAATCTAACATTTCGTTACCTTCATACTGACTACCTGGACAATTTATATCCCAAGCAAGATAAGTCGCGTTAAAATCTCCAGCAAGTATAACAGGAACATCTATTTGTTGTTTTATCTGTGACCAGTTCGAATTAGATAGTTTATGATTCGGTTTAGCAAAGATTGATAAAATACATATTACATCAGTTTCGTTATGTGTTAAAATTATTCCAGCTATTTCGACCGAATTAAATGGGTTATTTAGCATTACTCGTTTATATTTTATAGATTTATGAATCAAGATAGCAACACCCCCGTGGGAATTATAGTTTGTATTCTGTATCCTATCTTCTCTTTCAATAAAATAGCCTTTGATGTTGAAATTGAGATTTTTTGTTAAAAACGTTTCTGATAGTATGCATATATGTATGTTATGCTTCTGTAACATATGTTGTAGTTCCTCTTTAATATATCTGACTCCTCTGCAATTCCATTGAATAAAATTTATCAATTTAACTGTTTTAATTAATGATTAATTTTTATATCTGATGTCTTGTTTTTCGATTTATTTATATATTTTATTTTTTCTTTATGTTTATATAATTGTTGTTGATTTAATATTTTAGTAAATTTATTAACCGATTAGGTTTAGTGATGTGAATAGAGTTTTTATTAAAAAATATACTTAATTTATATATTGATGTTTTCTTACGAGTTTGGCCATTGTACACTAGATATTTGTTTCTTGTAGCTTCTAAGAGATTGGGATGTAATATTACGGTCTTTGTTTGTATCTTTAATTTTGTCATCATTATTTTTATTAAATATTGATTTATAGCAGGTATCATTATCATTGTTTTCCATTGTAATATCAGGTTTCTCTTGGTTGATTTGCTTTCTGTTTTTTCCTTGATTAGTTTTCTTTAGGAATGTGTCACTTTCTTTATTGTTAGGTTTCTTTTCTTCTTCTTTTTGGAATTGGTTCTCCAGTGGATGTCGTAGGTTGTGGTTGACTGTAAGATCTTTGTAATGAGTTACCTGTATTTGATTTATTCACTCTGGTATTGGTTCTTCTGGTTAAAGGGTTTGGTTTGTATGTTGGAATTATGTTGATACTATTGTATTTATTAGTGATATTGGGAAAAGTCTCATTGTAGTTTAGAGCTTCAAAAGAGTTTTGAGTTCTTACTGAGTATAAATAGTCTGTATTTTTTTCTGTGAATTCTAATTTGGCTTCATAAAAACTGAGATTGTGTTGGGCCATGAGATCTTTTATCTTGATTTGTCTTTTTTTTTCAGGACATTTATTGTCTGTAGCCTCGTGGTTAAGTTTACAATTTATGCATGTCGGATTAGAAGATGTGCATGCAGTACGTAAATGATCTTCACTTTCGCAGAATTTACATTTTGCTACTTTTGCTCTACATTTTGTGGCTGCATGTCTAAATTTAAAACAATTATAACATTGTATCGTCTGTTGTACAAATGGTTCACATGCTCGTCTCACTCTCCACATGTAAACATAAGCAGGAATAGCAAGTCCTTCAAAGAATAATTTCACTGTTGTACTGGGTTCATATTTTATAGCTCCGTCAACTCTTAGTTTTCGATTTAACCTTTGCACTCTCGTTACTTTAAAAGGTGGACACTCTATATTATTTAAAATTGTATCTTCCGAATATTCTATATCAACACCTTTTATAATAGCTACTTTTGTGCACCAGTAAAATGGGATAAACGCTTCATATCCATTGTTTTTCAGCAATGTTGGTTTGGTAATTTCGTTAGCTAGTATTGCATTAGCACATTGAACGATTACTCTATTTCTTCCCACTTTTTTAATTTCTATTATATTAGATTTATTGCTAATTTTGCAAATTATTTCTGCTAATTTAAGAGAACTAAAAAATGTATTTCCATCACTATTATTTTTAACAATCATTACTTTATACGAGTCATATTTTGTTTCTGTGTTGTATAAATTATTATATATTTTTTTAACATGGTCACTATTGTTATTTAAGTTTTCTGCCACATCACTGGATGTTTTTTCTGTAGGAAATGATTTGTTAGTCACAGAGTTGTTTTTATTGTTCGAATTTTTATCGGGAGGTTCAGTCTCCATATCCATATTGTTAATTAACCACTGATAATTAAATAAAAGTTACTTCACTTTTTAGTAATATCACTTATTAATAATAAAATTAAAATTTAAATACAAATAAATCACAAAAAAAAAAGAAAAAAAATATTATAATTTGCAAAAAAAGATCACTATTTATTTTATTGTTTTGTTTATTGTAAACACGTGCACTCACTAAGGCGTCTCGATGCGAACTGTGAATATTATTTATAGTTAATGTTAATCGACTTACTTGATAGTGGGCGGCAACCTTTTGTCTTCCGTATATTTGTAGTGTTTATATGGGGTCTTTCTTACATAGCTCTACAGATTTCTTGAATTTCTTAACCACTTGATGTTTTAGCACTAACACTAACCTAATTATTATCACTTTTTTTATCTTTCGCACTTATTAATGTCTAATATTAAAAATCAAAGTTACAATTTTGAGGTTATGTTTATAAGACCGCGTGTACGCGTAATGAAAAATTCGTTTTTAACACTGGTTTCCAACTGTCAAACTTTTGTAAAAACTCTTTGTTTAGGGTAAATTAACACAAATTTAAAACAAACTTAAATACTTTTCGTTTGAAAAAGTATTCATATAATTTATGTGGGATATTTTTTAAGAGTAGTTTTAAGTTTAGTTATAATTAGTTTATAAGAAACAGTAATATAAAGAACACTGTAGAATAGGTTAAGATCTTTGCTAAGATCGAGAGACATTTAAATGCTTTAAAAGAACTGCTTGCAGACCCACTAAGCCGTTCGCTGGGACATGCAAAGTAAACGCCAAAGTGAACGCCAAAGTAAACGGGTCAGAGACGTTCGCTGGCTAAGGAGATGACGACACGTAGGGTGTGGCACTTGTGGTACAAGCAACAGTTAGAGAAAATGGCGACAAGTAGAATACATAAGTTTGTATAGCGTTGTTATTATTGTGAGTTTAAGTAATATTAACGGGTGTTAATATCATTTAAAACAGTGATCAATGTTATTAGTTATAATATTTGATTATCGTGTAATATGGACTAGATTGGAAAATAGTAATCAATGTTATTAGTTATAATATGTGATTATTGTAATGTATAGACTAGATTGAAAAATGGCGATCAACAGAGATACACAGAGTGTATGATGTTTTGAGTTAATTCAACAAAATACATATATTAACGAGTGTTATTATTATTTGTGAATTGAAATCCAGTTAACTTTATTACTGTGTGTAATAGTTGTTATTGTTGTCAGCGTTAATAGTAGAGTTGTGCATACAAATGTAATGTTAATTACTAGGGTGTATTTATCATTGTTAAACCATTGTGTTTGTTAACTATGAACTATCGAAACTGCGTATTACGTGTAGCACGCAAAAACATTGTAAAAGGACACTAAATTTAAGTATTGTATTTTAATCAAGTATAACCCTACCCCGTATATCTTACTATCTATATATGGTGGTAGTTACTTATTTAATGAGAGCAATTCTACAATCGTCTCATGCAAGAGTTCTTTTGATGATCTGGTTCTCCTTGAGTCGGATGACCTAAGCTAATTGTGGAGGCTTATTTATCTATCAGGACTTATTACTTCATCTAATCATATTACATAAATATATTAGGTTTTACTTACTTTTTGTGCTTTCTCTGCATGCTGCTTTCTCTGCTTTGGACAATCACTTTATTTTAACGCGACGCGACCGTTAACTCTAAGTACTTTACAAATTAAAACAAGGGATTCATTAACACTTAATTCCTTTATTATTCAAACAATTACTTAATACAATTCTTAGTAACTTTATCATTATTATATCAAAGCGACTGACTAAACCGGACCAACCGCCTGAGAGGCGCTACTCCCTTATTTGACGGGGTCTGTATAGACCTCTCAACTGGGTCTCAATGTACTGACTTGGCTGATCGAGATGGACTGACCCCCTCTCCCTTCTTAAACTAGGTTTATATAGCTTAAATGTCTTTGTTCAATGTATGACCTCATTTAAACTTCATTACATCATCACTACTTGGATTTTGAATTTGGTTTTATTATAAACATTATTTCAAACTATTCGTGCTTATGAACAAAAGAAGTTAATTAGTATTTCTTTTTAAAAAGTTATTGTAAATACTACATCATCAGTTTTGAATATAATATTAATATGAGTCTTGGTCTTATTGATAAAACAATACTTAATCTAAACAATATGCGCGACAACTAGGCGACTTAAACTATTAAAAATACTTTGTATATGAACCTTAACACTGGTTCCTAAATAGTTAGTTAAAATATATTAATAATTAATGAATCTATATGGGACTGTTACATTGCTCCTCGTTTTTAAATTAAAATCTATAATCCAATGATTATAATTTTATTAGCTTTTCCCGTATTTTTAGATTCATTCATAATTGAAACCTTAATAAAATAAATGTAATTTAAAATTTAAATCAATAAATCAATCATATATAGTCGTTGATAATTAAAATAATTCTTCTTTATCTGCTTTATGTAGGTAGATTTCATTCTCATAGTTTCATAACAATATGCGATTAACTTTGATAAACAAGTGAATACTTTCTTCGTTTCGAATACGCTCTGCCTCGGTTTGTTTTTGAATGCGTTCTTGTCCTACTGCTTCACGACCTAGTTCTCATATTTCGTAGCTCGTATAAACAATACTGATAGTTTTTAATGTCCATAGTATTTGTAAATTCTTCTTCTGTTTACAATACTTGTAGTTTACTACACACATGATATATGTTTTCTTCTTAAGTGATTACTGCTTCACTTAGACCCTAAATTTCTTCTCGATTATTTACGTACTTCGTCATTTCGTATTGTTTCTCTTCATCTTTCAATTTGCATCGATTTCATCGGAATCTTCATCTACATATCGGCTTGAATTCAGGTAGTTTCTCTCGTACATTAGATCATTGACTCGTTCAAGTATGCACACTTATTACCTTAGTCTTACGCATTATGAAAATAAACTATTTGTCTCATCCTTCAGTTCCTTGTTGTTGTAAATGCTGCAATTTATACCCTTACGTAATTATCTTAATTATAAATTCATTTTCTGTCTTTTTTTTTCTATAATTTCTTACAATTGACATAACAAATTTGGCTCTCGTATAGCTCTTTTACTAATATTTTGATTAACTTTACTTAGAAGTTATAGTCATTACAAAATATGAATTTATTTCATAGCATCTCTTAAACTTATTGTTATTTCATTTATATTTTAAACGTATCATGTAAATATCTTACGGCATCATGAATCTCTTTTGAATTTAATCTTATTCCTTTTTTTTTCTTTGTTTATTGTATATATGTTTTCCAACTTTGCAATATTTATGCAATAAATTATTTTCACATCTTTTACAAACTACTGTTAATTCTACATAATAATGAAATTTAATGTAAACATATTTTATTTTCTTTTATTAAAATACAAATTGAACTTTTCTCTTAAATTTAAAATCAATATTTCATACTTTAGTTTATTCTTTTATTAACGAATATTTTAATGAACTTATTGTTATTTACTGTATTTTTTCTATTTAATAAATTTATTATATTTATTTTTTTAATTCAAAACATTATTCTAAACATGGTTATATCAAAAATTATTTTTAAATCTATTTATTATTTTTAAACAACAAAATCTTAACTTGATGGATAAATCTACTCAAATAATATAATCAAGGTAAACATAATTATTAAACTTCAACACTTGTTACTTGAATTTAAACGACTTTTTTATATTCGCATGTAGTAATACATGTGTTTCACAAAATAAAATTTATTTTCTTTATATTATATTATATCTCAATATAATTTAACATTACAAGTGTTCAAATTTTCAATGAATACCTCTTATCAATTTTCAAATCTTATTCTTTCCTTATTAAAATTTCCAAAACGATCTGTGAACAGAAAAACATTTTAATTTATTTAATATTTATGATATAAAATCTTCAATTAAGTCATCTTATTCTGCAATGCTGCATTCATCATGTATCTTGTCCATCTGAAATTATATAGCATTAGTATATCTCAATAAAAACATAAAAATAATTATTCTTTAAAGGTTGTTGTTACTCATGTTTCGTACATCTGTAACTTCTGGTCTAGTCTGTTTATTAAATACCCGTATCTAATTTATGTTCTCAAACCTTATGTTAAAAATTAAATTTTATGCTCACTTATATACTTAAGTGTTAATTTCTTCTGTGACCTTCCTGACTCGAATTTCAATACATCTGTTACAAATAACTTTAGTCCCTAATTATATGTTTCTTTTCTTAACTTATGACCTTTCTGTTTTTATGTTTCTTTTACTCGTAAAATATTAAAGTACAATATTAATCCCATTACAACTATTTTAACGATTAAATAATCCCTTTTTTAAATTGACCTTAACCTACTTTATGTTTGTAACTAAAGTTTATATTTTTTTTTCCAATTCTATACTCTTACACATTACTTAAGCTTTTCATTTATTATGTTTTTAACCCTTTAATATCGCTTTCTACCGTTCTATTTAAATCTCAAGTTTTCTTTAAACTTTATCCCATTATTTCCCTTTCTAATTGTTAATCCTATATCTTAATGTATCATAATATATTACTAGAGTGTGTGAAAAATGTCTACTTTTACTTGTATCTGTACTCATCATGTTAATGTTTGTTTTACTGAACGTATATTTTATTAATTTTCTAATTGTTTTACTTCATTCAAATTTGAGTGTTCTTTATTTCATCAACGTTGATTTGCAACTAATTAATATTACATATTCAATAAATATCTACTTATCCGTAGCTCATTGTACACCTTTTAGTACTTCATAAGTTTTTCTTATTCAATTTCTTGGTTCCCTTTAAACCGTTCATCTGGGTTTCCTATAAACCGTTCATACCGATTTCCATTTTCGGCGATAACTCAATAGTTCCATATACTTTATTTTCATCATTATTTCAGTATTTAAATATCTCATAGTCAATAAATAACTCATAGCAAATCACGAATACAATCGATTCTCTTTAATTTCTAGCTAGCACTCATATCATATTTTTTTAAAATCATACGTCTATAACAACAATGCTACAATACTTTATGTTCAGAAAAAAAAATCATTTTAATAGCTTAACTGTGTAACTTTTAAACAAAACTATCTTGACACCCTAGAATACGTTTACTGTTAAAATTATCCTTCCTATTTCCAAAATCTCTTACTGTTACTTTATAAAATGATACTTAAGATCCATTCTAACATTTAAATGTTCTTATTCTATGCAACTTTAGTTCAATTAACAATCATCTTTATCCGATGTTTCTAGTTAAAATACTCTTTGTTATTCTCTAATGTCTAACGGCAAATTAATCTGTTTAACGCTTACTACTAATGTTTCCTTGAACCTCGTCTTAATTAGAATCATGAATAAAATGCTTAACTTAATAAGTGCGAAAATTCCTATAATTAATCTTTTAAAATTACTCGTTATCAATAAATCAATCAATTTACTCTGCAAATTATCCTTTTCTTTTCTTAAAACAATAGCAATATTTTCTCTCTCAACATGTTTAGTTTCTTCTAGGCTTAAGCTAATAGTCTTCGCAACTATTCTATCTCTTACAGATTCCCTTACATCTTTTACATTTTTTGCAATTCTCTTTTCATCAGTAATTATTTCGTTTATAGTGCCCTTACTTAATAAAACTTTATCATCGCGGCTAGAATCTATTTTTTCTAACTCTTTATGAATTATACTTTCATGTGTATTCTCACATAGTTTATCTACTTCTATCGTATCCTTATTTAAGCCATTACTATCCCAACATGTTTCTACTAACCCGGTAACAATGCTATCTTGTTCAAATTCTACTTTAATATCATTATTTGCATGTAAATTATTTTCTTCGGTAACTAATTCGTTCGTGCCCTTTCTATGGACTAAATCTGTCCTGTCACTGAATAATTCTATCGATGTATTTACGTTATCTCTATCAATTTTAACTACTTTTGAACTTTCGTTTAGTTCGTCTAATGCTACACTAAACTTATTAGAGTTTGTATCTCCGTTTTCAACATTATCAAATCTATCAAAATTTATGCTGTCTTGTACATATTTGTTACTTAAAGTACTTCGGTTTTCTTTTAATTCTATATATTCTGCTAAAGCTAAGGCTTCGACCAATGTTTTTGGATTTTTGTAATCAACAAATCTAGAATAGCTGTTACGTAAGCCCAATATAAATCTGTTTAAAATCTTATGCTGTAATTCCATTAATTGTAAATCCCGTTTACTTTGTTCAAAACTGATATTAAATGTTTTTCTAGCTAATTCTGCTACTCTTTCTGAAAAATTAAAAACAGACTCTCCATGGTTTTGTTTACAAGAATTAAAATCAAATTGTGCTTTCATTAACTCTGCAGGTCTACGATAATTATATTTGTTAAGTAATTCTATCTTAATTTTTTCATAATCTTTTAATTCTATTTGAGTTAAAACAATATGTAGAAATTCTAGAACCTTTGCGTTCAACTTTACAGATAATGCAAAAACCCTTACTTTATTATTCCAATCAAAAGCATATGATATTCTCTCTAATTGACTCAAAAATAACGTAATACTATCTTCTTCTTCAAATACCTGTAAGAACTGTAAACCTTCTTTCAACTTTTCAAATCTATCTATAAGATTATCCATTTTTAATACCCGCAAATCAATCTATTATTTCTTGTTATATTTAATTACCATTTTACAAAAATCATTTCAAAATATTACCCTTTTTATAATAATCATGTTAAATTCAATCATTACTCATTAATTACTTTATTTACGTTCCAAGTCTTTAAATAAACATCGTTGTCAAAATCTGTTCCTTTTTAAAATACTCGTAGTATTCATAGACTTAGTTATATTTCTGTAGCTATAACCAACTGAACTATATGACCCTAACACATCACTCATATTTATTACTCTCTTAAATGTTATACAACACTGATATCTTTCTCCGAAATTTAAATCCATAACTGCAGTACTATTTGACATTTTAAAATCTTTCCTTTTTCTTAAATAAACTTTCTTTAATAACCTTGTACAAATCTTTTAGACCCTTGTTAAATTATTCCCTTTTTCAATTATTTAAACTTTTCCTTGTCCAATTATTCTTTTTCTATAACATTTCTATTACATATATAAGGCATACGTTCACTACATATATGTACATAAACAATATAAGTTGATAATTACCCAAACCCCTATATATTACACATGAATAAAACTGATTCAGGAATCGAACCCGAAGACACAGAAACCAGCATCAAGCTTTATGTACTGTATCGTCACAATTATTCTTATATCTTTTCTTTTCTAATTATTAATATGCAGTTGCTAGTTGCAATTAATAACCTATATTTCTTTTTTAATTATTAACATGCAGTTGCTAGTTGCAATTAATAAACTATATTACTTTTCCCCAGTTTATCCTTTTTTCCTAGTTACTACAATTTATTCCATTTTTCACAATTTATCTTTTTTTCCAAGTAACTACAATTTATTCCTTTTTTCACAATTAATAAAACTTATTTTTTTTTCTTTTTCCCAGTTACTAAGATTTCCCTTTATTTTCTCAAATTAAATTTTTAACTTAATGCCTTTTTCCCAATTAATCAAATTTCTGCCTTTTTTAACATCCCACAATTTTAATATCCTTTTCTTTTTCTTTTAAATGACCCCACAATTTTCGTATCTCACGTATTTTCGTATTTTAACGTATCTCTCTTTTAATGGACCTCTTTTTTAACACACCCCACAATTTTCAATACCTCTCTTTTTTATATAAATGACCCCACACCTGACACCAAAATGTAACCCTACCCCGTATATCTTACTATCTATATATGGTGGTAGTTACTTATTTTATGAGAGCGATTCTACAATCGTCTCATGCGAGAGTTCTTTTGGAGATCTGGTTCTCCTTGAGTCGGATGACCTAAGCTAATTGTGGAGGCTTATTTATCTATCAGGACTTATTACTTCATCTAATCATATTACATAAATATATTAGGTTTTACTTACTTTTTGTGCTTTCTCTGCAGGCTGCTTTCTCTGCTTTGGACAATCACTTTATTTTACCGCGACGCGAACGTTAACTCTAAATACTTTACAAATTAAAACAAGGGATTCATTAACACTTAATTCCTTTATTATTCAAACAATTACTTAATACAATTCTTAGTAACTTTATCATTATTATATCAAAGCGACTGACTAAACCAGACCAACCGCCTGAGAGGCGCTACTCCCTTATTTGACGAGGTCTGTATAGACCTTTCAACTGGGTCTCAATGTACTGACTTGGCTGATCGAGATGGACTGACCCCCTCTCCCTTCTTAAACTAGGTTTATATAGCTTAAAAGTCTTTGTTCAATGTGTGACCTCATTTAAACTTCATTACATCATCACTACTTGGATTTTGAATTTGGTTTTAATATAAACATTATTTCAAACTATTCGTGCTTATGAACAAAGAAAGTTAATTAGTATTTCTTTTTAAAAAGTTATTGTAAATACTACATCATCAGTTTTGAATATAATATTAATATGAGTCTTGGTCTTATTGATAAAACAATACTTAATCTAAACAATATGCGCGACAGCTAGGCGACTTAAACTATTAAAAATACTTTGTATATGAACCTTTACAATGGTTCCTAAATAGTTAGTTAAAATATATTATCAATAATTAATGAATCTATATGGGACTGTTACACAAGTAAAATTATCTTTGTGAACTTTATTTTGATTAATTCGCTTTATTCTGATGTAATTGTATAAATACGTGGAATAATTAAATGAACTATTAATATTCAAATTATGTGTTTACTCGTTTAAAATAAACTATATTGTTATCTTACACTGCAAATGATTGTTTTAACCGGGATGGTTTTAGATTCTATACTACAAATTGTAGGCGTCAACTGGGATGGTTGCAATTCTAAACTACAAATGTAGAAAATATACTACAATTTGGGGGCTCGAACCGGAATTAAGGGAAAATCAAGGAAATGTAGTTAAGATTATTCTTAACCTTAGAACCAGAACAGTTAACCACGGGATTAAAGGGAAATAAAGTATATTCAGTTAAAATTATTTTTAACCTTTGAACCAGAACAATTGAGGACAGATAAAAGAAAAAATTAGTTTATTCAATCAAGAATACTCTTAAATTTCTAAGTGTACAGTGTACTCATTAAAGTAATTGCACTTCAATCTGTTAGCAGTGAAAATTATAACAATGACGGAGGAATTAAACAATTTGTCAGTAGCAGAATTACGACAGGGACTTAGCTTCGTTGGATTAAGTTAGCGTGGAAATAGAGCTGAATTATTAACGAGAATGAACTCGTATAATAGCCGAGTCGGTGAACAGAATAGTAGGTCTGTAAATAATGAAACAGTTAATAAAACAAATTATACATTTTTAGATTTAGAATTGGCTTTACCTAAATATGATGGGCTTAACAATGTCAGACTATGGATCAAACAATTTGATAATTTCTGTGACCAGGCGGAAATAGATGCAAAATACAGATATTTGTATGCCAGGAGATTGTTGACTGATACAGCAAAACAATATGTTTATTTTGAAACCAGGATTATAAATTGGAATACATTTAAATCTTATTTGATTGATGAATTCGATACGAGTTTAAATAGTGCACAGGTTCACAAAATGCTTTAACAAAGGTTGAAGAAATCAGGTAAAAGTTTTCGTCAATATGTGTATGACATGTTAGACATCGCTAGGCAAGCAGATGTCGAAGAAGCAGCTATTATGGAATATATCATAGCAGGTATTCGTGACAGTACAGCTAACAAAGTGATACTATATGGAGCTAAAAAAAATGCTCAGCTGAGGCGTAAGCTTGAACAATATGAAAAAATGAAAATTGATATCCAGGACTATGATAAGAGATCTAGGCCAGGTACCAAAACTAAAATTGAGACAACAGGTGAGAAGAGTAAATGTTTTAATTGTGGTTCGTTATCACACTCATCTAAAGTGTGTCCTGATAAAGATAAGGGTTACAAATGTTTTACTTGTGGTAATTATGGACATGTTAGTCGAAATTGTAATACTAAAATAAAAACTGTTAAATCCGAGCATAATGGTATGAAAGTAGAAATGATAAAATCAATTTGTGTTAATAATCGGAGTAATGTAAACGCTTTAATCGATACTGGTAGTGATTTGTCAGCAGTGCGGGAAGATTATTACAAAACATTAAAGAATGTTAAATTATATGACTCTGTTATAACAATACGAGGTTTGTCAAACTCTCGAGTAAATTCTTTAGGTAGAATTAAATTGGACATTGAAATTGATGCAGAACATTACGCTAGTTATTTTGAAGTGTTACCATCACAGGCAATGCATATGAACATGGTGATCGGTTTGGACGTTATAGCGAAAGCTAAAGTAGTTATTGATAACACAGGTGTTAAATTTCATAACCTTTATAGCGATAAAGTTGAAAATGAAAGTGAGGTTAAACAATTAATGACAATGAAAATAGACTATGGTGATAAAGAAAGTGAACTAGACTTATCTCATATAAACGATAAAATTGCTGTTAATAAAATACCCGAGTCAGTGGACAATGACAAACGAAATGAGTTACGCAACTCTGAAAGTGAAAAGACAATTACATTGAAAATTGATACTCCTATATTTTCTAGACCGCTTAGACTACCACCTGCAGATCGACTAGTTGTTGAAGAGCAGCTGGGTGAAGGGTTAGAAGAGGATGTCATACAGGCAGCCCAGGAAATTAACGACCTAGGTTGTGCAATAAAACAAGGCAATGTTTGTCTATCTAAGGATAAGGTTAAAGCAGTCAAGCATTTTCCGAAGCCGAAGATAAGGAAACAAGGCAATGTTCGTTCCTCTAAGGATAAGGTTAAAGCAGTCAAGCATTTTCCGAAGCCGAAGAAGACGCAACAAGCAAAGAATTATACCAGGAAGTGTATAACAGAAAATGAATTGAATATTGGGGTTAAAATAAAAACCAAACAAGACACTGTTCGTTCCTCTAAGGATAAGGACAAAGCCGTTAAGCATTTTCCGAAGCCAAAGAAGACGATACAAGCTGAAAAAATACAAAATGAGTTTGTAGAAAAACGCGAGAAGCTGAGAGAAGAGGATAAAAGAATTATTCTAAAAATTCAGCAAGAAAACAGGACTAGCTACGGTAGAAAATGTAAAACAAAAAGCAAAAAGTATAAACATATTCTCGTTATAGTAAATGCTTTTACAAAGTTTGTTTGGTTGTTATCTACTAAAGCAACAGGAGCTAAAGTTAAAGCTAAATATAAAGGACCATACAAAATAACGAAAATTTAAGGAAATGATCGTTATGACGTGGAGAAAGCAGGAGAGTGTGAAGGGCCAGATAGGACTTCTACATCAGCAGATATGATGACATCATGGGCACGGATGATTGAAGCAGCTAAGGACAGTTACTAGTCAGGAGAGGCCGAGATGTGGGATATTTTTTAAGATTAGTTTTAAGTTTAGTTATAATTAGTTTATAAGAAACAGTAATATAAAGAACACTGTAGAATAGGTTAAGATCTTTGCTAACATCGAGAGAAATTTAAATGCTTTAAAAGAACCGCTAGCAAACCCACTAAGCCGTTCGCTGGGACATGCAAAGTGAACGCCAAAGTGAACGGGTCAGAGACGTTCGCTGGCTAAGGGGATGACGACACGTAGGGTGTGGCACTTGTGGTACAAGCAACAGTTAGAGAAAATGGCGACAAGTGGAATACATAAGTTTGTATACCGTGGTTGTTTTTGTGAGTTTAAGTAATATAAACGGGTGTTAATATCATTTAAAACAGTGATCAATGTTATTAGTTATAATATTTGATTATCGTGTAATATGGACTAGATTGGAAAATAGTAATCAATGTTATTAGTTATAATATGTGATTATCGTAAAGTATAGACTAGATTGAAAAATGGCGATCAACAGAGATACACAGAGTGTATGATGTTTTAAGGTAATTCAACAAAATAGATATATTAACGATTGTTATTATTATTTGTGAATTGAAATCCAGTTAACTTTATTACTGTGTGTAATAGTTGTTATTGTTGTCAGCGTTAATAGTAGAGTTGTGCATACAAATGTAATGTTAATTACTAGGGTGTATTTATCATTGTTAAACCATTGTGTTTGTTAACTATGAACTATCGAAACTGCGTATTACATGTAGCACGCAAAAACATTGTAAAAGGACACTAAATTTAAGTATTGTATTTTAATCAATTGAAATTATCTTTGTGAACTTTATTTTGATTAATTCGCTTTATTCTAGTGTAATTGTATAAGTACGTGGAATAATTAAATGAACTATTAATATTCAAATTATGTGTTTACTCGATTACAATAAACTATATTGTTATCTAACACTGCAAATGATTGTTTCAACCGGGATGGTTTTAGATTCTATTCTACAAATTGTAGGCGTCAACCGGGATGGTTGCAATTCTAAACTACAAATGTAGAAAATATTACTACATTTATTTAATTTTTTTCCGTAATTAATTTGTCACTTTTAATCACTTTTTTCAACTAAAGTAGCAGGAGCCGATTACACACATAGTAGATAGGAACCACTTGTGTTGCAAAGCAATATTAACGTCCTTGTAAACCAATACGTAGGTCTTCCTTTTTGTATTAAGTCCTATCTGTCTTGCCAGAGCTTATGCATATATGCATTCATCTCTTTGGCAATATATATGGTATCGTCTCCAGACTTTTATCCTACAGCCGCATTAATTTTAAATCCTCGAAATTTGTCGCATTAATTTTAAATCATCAAAATTTGATTTTTTTAGTTCTAGCGTAATTTGTACTTGAGTAAGTGCATGAGTGATATTTAAATCTGAAGGAATTCTCCCCAATATCACCTGCACCACTTCTGTAGATACAGTATTGCAACAACGCGTCATCGTCAATAACATAGTTCTTTGCATGAAAGATCTGGAAGATTGATCCTGTAATACCATGCCGAAGCACAATACACAACCATTAGCCTAAATGCCCTCTTGTACAGTGTCGGCATAGTTGCCGAGCTTAAGCCTCATTCCGTCCTTGTGACACGCGTAAGGTGTGTTACAAGTTTATCATTTGTTGTTACTGTATTTGTTTTGTAGCTTTGTAGGTTCAAGAAACTTCAGATTTTATCTATAGCAGGTCGAGAACGGCTTTCTAGTTGTTTTGTACTGTTTGCACCGATAAGGATTACATTATCGTTGGCAAAACATACGTTTACACAACCTTTCGAGTAAAAAACACAGTTCTCGTCGAATACCATGTTCCAGAGCTCAGGCCCCATTACCGATCGCTGAGGACAACCTTGAGATAGTTGCGTTTTCATGGAACGGTAATCGGTTTGTAAAATTAATGTTCGACAATGAAAATAGTTCTTTATAGCGCAGTAGACGTACCTAGAGGATTTTGCCGGTCTAATTCTTTAAAGGTCACTTGGCCACCAGACATTATCAAAGGCACACTGAATTTCTATAAATATCTCATGTACATACTGGTACTTATGCCTACTTACTTACCATTTGTTTGTTACCATTGAATGTACATGAACGATCAATTACTATTTCCAAGAAAACCGCATATATTGTTTACTTAATCACTTATAACAATTAATACACTCTCTTTATTATTTAAAAAACGCATTTATATAAACTAATTCTTATGTTTTAATAATATTTATAGTTAATGTTAATCGACTTACTTGATAGTGGGCGGCAACCTTTTGTCTTCCGTATATTTGTAGTGTTTATATGAGGTCTTTCTTACATATCTCTACAGATTTCTTGAATTTCTTACCCACTTGTTGTTTTAGCACTAACACTAACCTAATTATTATTACTTTTTTTGTCTATCGCACTTATTAATGTCTTATATCAAAGTTACAATTTTGAGGTTATGTTTATAAGACTGCGTGTACGCGTAATGAAAAATTCGTTTTTAACACTGGTTTCCAACTGTAAAACTATTGTAAAAACACTTTGTTTAGGGTAAATTAACACAAATTTAAAACAAACTTAAATACTTTTCGTTTGAAAAAGTATTCATATAATTTATTTAATTTTTTTCCATAATTAATTTCTCAATTTTTTCACCTAAAGTTGCAGGAGCCGATCACACACATAGTAGAAAGGAACCACTTGTGATGCAAAGCAATATTAACGTCCTTGTAAACCAATACGTAGGTCTTTCTTTTTGTATTAAGTCTCATCTGTCTTGCCAGAGCTTATGCATATGTGCATTTATCTCTTTAGCAATATATTTGGTATCGTCTCCAGTCTTTTATCCTACAGTCGCATTAACTTTAAATCCTTGAAATTTTTTGCATCAATTTTAAATCATCAAAATTTGATTTTTTCAGTTCTAGCGTAATGTGTACTTGAGTAAGTGCATGAGTAATTTTTAAATCTAATGGAATTGTCCCCAATATCACTTGCACCACTTCTGTAGATACAGTTCTGCAACAACGCGTTATCGTCAATAACATAGTTCTTTGCATGGAAGATCTGGAAGATTGATCCTGTTATACCATGACGAAGCACAATACACAACCATTGGGATAAATGCCCCCTTGTATTGTGTCGGCATAGTTGCCGAGTTTAAGCTTCATTCCGTCCTTGTGACACGCGCAAGTTGTGTTACAAGTTTATCATTCGTTGTTACTGTATTTGTTTCGTAGCTTTGTAGCTTCAAGAAACTACAGATTTTATATATAGCAGGTCGAGAACGGCTTTCTAGTTGTTCTGTACTATTTGCACCGATAAGGATCACATTATCGTTTACAAAACATACGTCTACACAACCTTTCGAGTGAGAAACACAGTTCTTGTCGAATACCATGTTCCAGAGCTTAGGCCCCATTACGGATCGCTAAGGACAACCTTTAGATAGTTGCCTTTTCATGGAACGGTAATTGGTTTGTAATATTAATGTTCGACAATAAAAATAGTTCTCCATAGCGCAGTAGACGTACCTAGAGGTTTTTGCCGGTCTAATTCTTTGAAGGTCACTTAGCCACCAGACATTATCAAAGGCACACTGAATTTCTATAAATATCTCATGTACATACTTGTACTTATGCCTACTTACTTACCATTTGTTTGTTACCATTGTATGCTCATGAACGATCAATCACTATCTCCAAGAAAACCGCATATATTGTTCACTTAATCACTTATAACAATTAATACACTCTCTTTATTATTTAAAACACGCATTTATATAAACTAATTCTTATGTTTTAATATTATTTATAGTTAATTTTATTCGACTTACTTGATAGTGGGCGGCAACCTTTTGTCTTCCGTATATTTGTAGTGTTTATATGAGGTCTTCCTTATATAGCTCTACAGATTTTTTGAATTTCTTAACCACTTGATGTTTTAGCACTAACACTTACCTAATTATTATCACTTTTTTGTCTATCGCACTTATTAATGTCTTATATTAAACATCAAAGTTACAATTTTTAGGTTATGTTTATAAGACCGCGTGCACGCGTAATGAAAAATTCGTTTTTAACACTGGTTTCCAACTGTAAAACTTTTGTAAAAACACTTAGTTTAGGGTAAATTAACACAAATTTAAAACAAACTTAAATACTTTTCGTTTGAAAAAGTATTCATATAATTTATTTAATTTTTTGCCGTAATTAATTTCTCACTTTTAATCACTTTTTTCACCTAAAGCAGCAGGAGCCGATCACACACATAGTAGATAGGAACCACTTGTGTTGCAAAGCAATATTAACGTCCTTGAAAACCAATACGTAGGTCTTCCATTTTGTATTAGGTCCCATCTGTCTTGCTAGAGCTTATGCATATATGCATTCATCTCTTTGGCAATATATTTGGTATCGTCTCCAGACTTTTATCCTAAAGCCGCATGAACTTTAAATCCTCAAAATTTGTCGCATTAATTTTAAATCATCAAAATTTGATTTTTTTAGTTCTAGCGTAATTTGTACTTAAGTAGGTGCATGAGAGATTTTTAAATCTAAAGGAATTGTCCCCAATATCACCTGCACCACTTCTGTAGATACAGTTCTGCAACAACGCGTCATCGTCAATAACATAGTTCTTTGCATGGAAGATCTGGAAGATTAATCCTGTAATACCATGCCGAAGCAAAATACACGACCATTGGCATAAATGCCCTTTTGCATAGTGTCAGCATAGTTGCCGAGTTTAAGCTTCATTCCGTCCTTGTGACACGCGCAAGGTGTGTTACAAGTTTATCATTCGTTGTTACCGTATTTGTTTCGTAGCTTTGTAGCTTCAAGAAACTACAGATTTTATCTATAGCAGGTCGAGAACGGCTTTCTAGTTGTTCTGTACTATTTGCACCGATAAGGATTACATTATCGTTGGCAAAACACACGTTTACACAACCTTTTGAGTGAGAAACACAGTTCTTGTCGAATACCATGTTCCAGAGCTCAGGCATCATTACAAATCGCTGAGGACAACCTTAAGATAGTTGACTTTTCATGGAACGGTAATCGGTTTTTTTGTAAAATTAATGTTTGACAATGAAAATAGTTCTCTATAGCGCAGTAGATGTACCTAGAGGTTTTTGCCGGTCTAATTCTTTGAAGGTCACTTGGCCACCAGACATTATCAAAGGCACACTAAATTTCTATAAATATCTCATGTACATACTTGGACTTATGCCTACTTACTTACCATCTGTTTGTTACCATTGAATGTTCATGAACGATCAATCACTATTTCCAAGAAAACCGCATATATTGTTCACTTAATCACTTATAACAATTAATACACTCTCTTTATTATTTAAAACACTCATTTATATAAACTAATTCTTATGTTTTAATATTATTTTTAGTTAATGTTAATCGACTTATTTAATAGCGGGCGGCAACCTTTTGTCTTCCGTATATTTGTAGTGTTTATATGAAGTCTTCCTTATATATCTCTACAGATTTCTTGAATTTCTTACCCACTTGTTGTTTTAGCACTAACACTTACCTAATTATTATCACTTTTTTGTCTATCGCACTTATTAATGTCTTATATCAAACATCAAAGTTACAATTTTGAGGTTATGTTTATAAGACCGCGTGTTCGCGTAATGAAAAATTCGTTTTTAACACTGGTTTCCAACTGTCAAACTTTTGTAAAAACACATTGTTTAGGGTAAATTAACACAAATTTAAAAAAACTTAAATACTTTTCGTTTGAAAAAGTATTTATATAATTTATTTAATTTCTTTCCATAATTAATTTCTCACTTTTTTCACCTAAAGTAGCAGGAGCCGATCACACACATAGTAGAAAGGAACCACTTGTGTTGCAAAGCAATATTAACGTCCTTGTAAACAAATACGTAGGTCTTCCTTTTTGTATTAATTCCCATCTGTCTTGCCAGTGCTTATGCATATATGCATTCATCTCTTTGGCAATATATTTGGTATCGTCTCCAGACTTTTATCCTACAGCCGCAATAACTTTAAATCCTTGAAATTTGTCGCATTAATTTTAAATCATCAATATTTGATTTTTTCAGTTCTAGCGTAATTTGTACTTGAGTAAGTGCATGAGTGAATTTTAAATCTAATGGAATTGTCCCCAATATCACCTGCACCACTTCTGTAGATACAGTGCTGCAACAACGCGTCATCGTCAATATCATAGTTCTTTGCATAAAAGATCTGGAAGATTGATCCTGTAATACCATGCTGAAGCACAATACACAACCATTGGCATAAATGCCCCCTAGTATAGTGTCCGCATAGTTGCCGAGTTTGAGCTTCATTCCGTCCTTGTGACACGCGCAAGGTGTGTTACAAGTTTATCATTCGTTGTTACCGTATTTGTTTCGTAGCTTTGTAGCTTCAAGAAACTGCAGATTTTATCAATAGCAGGTCGAGAACGGCTTTCTAGTTGTTCTGTACTATTTGCACCGATAAGGATCACATTATCGTTGGCAAAACATACGTTTACACAACCTTTCGAGTGAGAAACACATTTTTTGTCAAATACCATGTTCCAGACCTCAGGCCCCATTACGGGTCGCTGAGGACAACCTTTAGATAGTTGCCTTTTCATGGAACGGTAATTGGTTTGTAAAATTATTGTTCGACAATGAAAATAGTTCTCCATAGCGCAGTAGACGTACCTAGAGGTTTTTGCAGGTCTAATTCTTTGAAGGTCACTTGGCCACTAGACATTATCAAAGGCACACTGAATTTCTATAAATATCTCATGTACATACTTGTACTTATGCCTACTTACTTACCATTTGTTTGTTACCATTGAATGTTCATGAACAATTAATCACTATTTCTAACAAAACCGCATATATTGTTCCCTTATACACTTATAACAATTAATACACTCTCCTTATTATTTAATATACGCATTTATATAAACTAATTCTAATGTTTTATTATTATTTATAGTTAATGTTAATCGACCTACTTGATAGTGGGCGGCAACCTTTTGTCTTCCGTATATTTGTAGTGTTTATATGAGGTCTTCCTTATATAGCTCTACAGATTTCTTAAATTTCTTAACCACTTGATGTTTTAGCACTAACACTAACCTAATTATTATCACTTTTTTGTCTATCCCACTTATTAATGTTTTATATCAAACATCAAAGTTACAATTTTGAGGTTATGTTTATAAGACCGCGTGTATGCGTAATGAAAAATTCGTTTTTAACACTGGTTTGCAACTGTAAAGCTATTGTAAAAACACTTTGTTTAGGGTAAATTAACACAAATTTAAAACAAACTTAAATACTTTTCGTTTGAAAAAGTATTCATATAATTTATTTAATTTTTTTCCATAATTAATTTCTCACTTTTTTCACCTAAAGTTGCAGGAGCCGATCACACACATAGTAGAAAGGAACCACTTGTGATGCAAAGCAATATTAACGTCCTTGTAAACCAATACGTAGGTCTTTCTTTTTGTATTAAGTCCCATCTGTCTTGCCAGAGCTTATGCATATATGCATTCATCTCTTTGGCAATATATTTGGTATCGTCTCCAGTCTTTTATCCTACAGTCGCATTAACTTTAAATCCATGAAATTTTTTGCATTAATTTTAAATCATCAAAATTTGATTTTTTCAGTTCTAGCGTAATGTGTACTTGAGTAAGTGCATGAGTGATTTTTAAATCTAAAGGAATTGTCCCAAATATCACTTGCACCACTTCTGTAGATAAAGTTCTGCAACAACGCGTCATCGTCAATAACAGAGTTCTTTGCATGGAAGATCTGGAAGATTGATCCTGTTATACCATGACGAAGCACAATACACAACCATTGGGATAAATGCCCCCTTGTATTGTGTCGGCATAGTTGCCGAGTTTAAGCTTCATTCCGTCCTTGTGACACGCGCAAGTTGTGTTACAAGTTTATCATTCGTTGTTACTGTATTTGTTTCGTAGCTTTGTAGCTTCAAGAAACTACAGATTTTATATATAGCAGGTCTAGAACGGCTTTCTAGTTGTTCTGTACTATTTGCACCGATAAGGATCACATTATCGTTTACAAAACATACGTCTACACAACCTTTCGAGTGAGAAACACAGTTCTTGTCGAATACCATGTTCCAGAGCTTAGGCCCCATTACGGATCGCTAAGGACAACCTTTAGATAGTTGCCTTTTCATGGAACGGTAATTGGTTTGTAATATTATTGTTCGACAATGAAAATAGTTCTCCATAGCGCAGTAGACGTACCTAGAGGTTTTTGCCGGTCTAATTCTTTGAAGGTCACTTGGCCACCAGACATTATCAAAGGCACACTGAATTTCTATAAATATCTCATGTACATACTTGTACTTATGCCTACTTACTTACCATTTGTTTGTTACCATTGTATGCTCATGAACGATCAATCACTATTTCCAAGAAAACCGCATATATTGTTCACTTAATCACTTATAACAATTAATACACTCTCTTTATTATTTAAAACACGCATTTATATAAACTAATTCTTATGTTTTAATATTATTTATAGTTAATTTTAATCGACTTACTTGATAGTTGGCGGCAACCTTTTGTCTTCCGTATATTTGTAGTGTTTATATGAGGTCTTCCTTATATAGCTCTACAGATTTCTTGAATTTCTTAACCACTTGATGTTTTAGCACTAACACTTACCTAATTATTATCACTTTTTTGTCTATCGCACTTATTAATGTCTTATATCAAACATCAAAGTTACAATTTTTAGGTTATGTTTATAAGACCGCGTGCACGCGTAATGAAAAATTCGTTTTTAACACTGGTTTCCAACTGTAAAACTTTTGTAAAAACACTTAGTTTAGGGTAAATTAACACAAATTTAAAACAAACTTAAATACTTTTCGTTTGAAAAAGTATTCATATAATTTATTTAATTTTTTGCCGTAATTAATTTCTCACTTTTAATCACTTTTTTCACCTTAAGCAGCAGGAGCCGATCACACACATAGTAGATAGGAACCACTTGTGTTGCAAAGCAATATTAACGTCCTTGAAAACCAATACGTAGGTCTTCCATTTTGTATTAGGTCCCATCTGTCTTGCTAGAGCTTATGCATATATGCATTCATCTCTTTGGCAATATATTTGGTATCGTCTCCAGACTTTTATCCTAAAGCCGCATGAACTTTAAATCCTCAAAATTTGTCGCATTAATTTTAAATCATCAAAATTTGATTTTTTCAGTTCTAGCGTAATTTGTACTTAAGTAGGTGCATGAGAGATTTTTAAATCTAAAGGAATTGTCCCCAATATCACCTGCACCACTTCTGTAGATACAGTTCTGCAACAACGCGTCATCGTCAATAACATAGTTCTTTGCATGGAAGATCTGGAAGATTAATCCTGTAATACCATGCCGAAGCAAAATACACAACCATTGGCATAAATGCCCTTTTGCATAGTGTAAGCATAGTTGGCGAGCTTAAGCTTCATTCCGTCCTTGTGACACGCGCAAGGTGTGTTACAAGTTTATCATTCGTTGTTACCGTATTTGTTTTGTAGCTTTGTAGCTTCAAGAAACTACAGATTTTATCTATAGCAGGTCGAGAACGGCTTTCTAGTTGTTCTGTACTATTTGCACCGATAAGGATTACATTATCGTTGGCAAAACACACGTTTACACAACCTTTTAAGTGAGAAACAAAGTTCTTGTCGAATACCATGTTCCAGAGCTCAGGCATCATTACAAATCGCTGAGGACAACCTTAAGATAGTTGACTTTTCATGGAACGGTAATCGGTTTTTTTGTAAAATTAATGTTTGACAATGAAAATAGTTCTCTATAGCGCAGTAGATGTACCTAGAGGTTTTTGCCGGTCTAACTCTTTGAAGGTCACTTGGCCACCAGACATTATCAAAGGCACACTAAATTTCTATAAATATCTCAAGTACATACTTGGACTTATGCCTACTTACTTACCATCTGTTTGTTACCATTGAATGTTCATGAACGATCAATCACTATTTCCAAGAAAACCGCATATATTGTTCACTTAATCACTTATAACAATTAATACACTTTCTTTATTATTTAAAACACGCATTTATATAAACTAATTCTTATGTTTTAATATTATTTATAGTTAATGTTAATCGACTTATTTAATAGTGGGCGGCAACCTTTTGTCTTCCGTATATTTGTAGTGTTTATATGAAGTCTTCCTTATATATCTCTACAGATTTCTTGAATTTCTTACCCACTTGTTGTTTTAGCACTAACACTAACCTAATTATTATCACTTTTTTGTCTATCGCACTTATTAATGTCTTATATTAAACATCAAAGTTACAATTTTGAGGTTATGTTTATAAGACCGCGTGTTCGCGTAATGAAAAATTCGTTTTTAACACTGGCTTCCAACTGTCAAACTTTTGTAAAAACACATTGTTTAGGGTAAATTAACACAAATTTAAAAAAACTTAAATACTTTTCGTTTGAAAAAGTATTTATATAATCTATTTAATTTCTTTCCATAATTAATTTCTCACTTTTTTCACCTAAAGTAGCAGGAGCCGATCACACACATAGTAGAAAGAAACCACTTGTGTTGCAAAGCAATATTAACGTCCTTGTAAACCAATACGTAGGTCTTCCTTTTTGTATTAAGTCCCATCTGTCTTGCCAGAGCTTATGCATATATGCATTCATCTCTTTGGCAATATATTTGGTATCGTCTCTAGACTTTTATCCTAGAGCCGCATTAACTTTAAATCCTCGAAATTTGTCGCATTAATTTGAAATCATCAAAATTTGATTTTTTCAGTTCTAGCGTATATTGTACTTGAGTAAGTGCATGAGTGATATTTAAATTTAAAGGAATTGTCCCCAATATCACCTGCACCACTTCTGTAGATACAGTTCTGCAACAACGCGTCATCGTCAATGACATAGTTCTTTGCATGGAAGATCTGTAAGATTAATTCTGTAATACCATGCCAAAGCACAATACACAATCATTGGCTTAAATGCCCCCTTGTATAGTGTCGGCATAGTTGCCGAGTATAAGCTTCATTCCGTCCTTGTGACACGCGCAAGGTGTGTTACAAGTTTATCATTCGTTGTAACCGTATTTGTTTCGTAGCTTTGTAGCTTCAAGAAACTACAGATTTTATCTATAGCAGGTCGAGAACGGCCTTCTAGTTGTTCTGTACTATATGCACCGATAAGGATCACATTATCGTTGGCAAAACATACGTTTACACAACCTTTCAAATGAGAAACACAGTTTTTGTCGAATACAATGTTCCAGAGCTCAGGCCCTCTTACGGATCGCTGAGGACAACCTTAAGATAGTTGCCTTTCCATGGAACGGTAATCGGTTTTTTTGTAAAATTAATGTTCGACAATGAAAATAGTTCTCCATAGCGCAGTAGACGTACCTAGAGGTTTTTGCCGGTCTAATTCTTTGAAGGTCACTTGGCCACTAGACATTATCAAAGGCACACTAAATTTCTATAAATATCTCATGTACATACTTGGACTTATGCCTACATACTTACCATTTGTTTGTTACCATTGAATGTTTATGAACGATCAATCACTATTTCCAAGAAAACCGCATATATTGTTCACTTAATCACTTATAACAATTAATACACTATCTTTATTATTTAAAACACGCATATATATAAACTTATTCTTATGTTTTAATATTATTTATAGTTAATGTTAATCGACTTACTTGATAGTGGGCGACAACCTTATGTCTTCCGTATATTTGTAGTGTTTATATGAGGTCTTTCTTATATATCTCTACAGATTTCTTAAATTTCCTAACCACTTGATGTTTTAGCTTTAACACTAACCTAATTATTATCACTTTCATTGTCTATCGCACTTATCAATGTCATATATCAAACATCAAAGTTACAATTTTGAGGTTATGTTTATAAGACCGCGTGTACGCGTAATAAAAAATTCGTTTTTAGCACTGGTTTCCAACTGTAAAACTATTGTAAAAACACTTTGTTTAGGGTAAATTAACACAAATTTAAAACAAACTTAAATACTTTTCGTTTGAAAAAGTATTCATATAATTTATTTAATTTTCTTCCGTAATTAATTTCTCACTTTTAATCACTTTTTTTACTTAATGTAGCAGGAGCCGGTCACACACATAGTAGATAGGAACCACTTGTGTTGCAAAGCAATATTAACGTCCTTGTAAACAAATACGTAGGTCTTCCTTTATGTATTAATTCCAATCTGTCTTGCCAGTGCTTATGCATATATGCATTCATCCCTTTGGCAATATATTTGGTATCGTCTCCAGACTTTTATCCTACAGCCGCATTAACTTTAAATCCTTGAAATTTGTCGCATTAATTTTAAATCATCAATATTTGATTTTTTCAGTTCTAGCGTAATTTGTACTTGAGTAAGTGCATGAGTGAATTTTAAATCTAATGGAATTGTCCCCAATATCACCTGCACCACTTCTGTAGATACAGTGCTGCAACAACGCGTCATCGTCAATATCATAGTTCTTTGCATGGAAGATCTGGAAGATTGATCCTGTAATACCATGCTGAAGCACAATACACAACCATTGGCATAAATGCCCCCTAGTATAGTGTCCGCATAGTTGCCGAGTTTGAGCTTCATTCCGTCCTTGTGACACGCGCAAGGTGTGTTACAAGTTTATCATTCGTTGTTACCGTATTTGTTTCGTAGCTTTGTAGCTTCAAGAAACTGCAGATTTTATCAATAGCAGGTCGAGAACGGCTTTCTAGTTGTTCTGTACTATTTGCACCGATAAGGATCACATTATCGTTGGCAAAACATACGTTTACACAACCTTTCGAGTGAGAAACACATTTCTCGTCAAATACCATGTTCCAGACCTCAGGCCCCATTACGGGTCGCTGAGGACAACCTTTAGATAGTTGCCTTTTCATGGAACGGTAATTGGTTTGTAAAATTAATGTTCGACAATGAAAATAGTTCTCCATAGCGCAGTAGACGTACCTAGAGGTTTTTGCCGGTCTAATTCTTTGAAGGTCACTTGGCCACTAGACATTATCAAAGGCACACTGAATTTCTATAAATATCTCATGTACATACTTGTACTTATGCTTACTTACTTACCATTTGTTTGTTACCATTGAATGTTCATGAACAATTAATCACTATTTCTAACAAAACCGCATATATTGTTCCCTTATACACTTATAACAATTAATACACTCTCCTTATTATTTAATATACGCATTTATATAAACTAATTCTAATGTTTTATTATTATTTATAGTTAATGTTAATCGACTTACTTGATAGTGGGCGGCAACCTTTTGTCTTCCGTATATTTGTAGTGTTTATATGAGGTCTTCCTTATATAGCTCTACAGATTTCTTAAATTTCTTAACCACTTGATGTTTTAGCACTAACACTTACCTAATTATTATCACTTTTTTGTCTATCGCACTTAATAATGTTTTATATCAAACATTAAAGCTACAATTTTGAGGTTATGTTTATAAGACCGCGTGTATGCGTAATGAAAAATTCGTTTTTAACACTGGTTTGCAACTGTAAAGCTATTGTAAAAACACTTTGTTTAGGGTAAATTAACACAAATTTAAAACAAACTTAAATACTTTTTGTTTGAAAAAGTATTCATATAATTTATTTAATTTTTTTCCATAATTAATTTCTCACTTTTTTCACCTAAAGTTGCAGGAGCCGATCACACACATAGTAGAAAGGAACCACTTGTGATGCAAAGCAATATTAACGTCCTTGTAAACCAATACGTAGGTCTTTCTTTTTGTATTAAGTCCCATCTGTCTTGCCAGAGCTTATGCATATATGCATTCATCTCTTTGGCAATATATTTGGTATCGTCTCCAGTCTTTTATCCTACAGTCGCATTAACTTTAAATCCATGAAATTTTTTGCATTAATTTTAAATCATCAAAATTTGATTTTTTCAGTTCTAGCGTAATGTGTACTTGAGTAAGTGCATGAGTGATTTTTAAATCTAAAGGAATTGTCCCAAATATCACTTGCACCACTTCTGTAGATAAAGTTCTGCAACAACGCGTCATCGTCAATAACAGAGTTCTTTGCATGGAAGATCTGGAAGATTGATCCTGTTATACCATGACGAAGCACAATACACAACCATTGGCATAAATGCCCCCTTGTATAGTGTCGGCATAGTTGCCGAGTTTAAGCTTCATTCCGTCCTTCTGACACGCGCAAGGTGTGTTACAAGTTTATCATTCGTTGTTACTGTATTTGTTTCGTAGCTTTGTAGCTTCAAGAAACTACAGATTTTATATATAGCAGGTCGAGAACGGCTTTCTAGTTGTTCTGTACTATTTGCACCGATAAGGATCACATTATCGTTTACAAAACATACGTCTACACAACCTTTCGAGTGAGAAACACAGTTCTTGTCGAATACTATGTTCCAGAGCTTAGGCCCCATTACAGATCGCTGAGGACAACCTTTAGATAGTTGCCTTTTTATGGAACGGTAATCGGTTTGTAAAATTAATGTTCGACAATGAAAATAGTTCTTTATAGCGCAGTAGACGTACCTAGAGGTTTTTGCCGGTCTAATTCTTTGAAGGTCACTTGGCCACCAGACATTATCAAAGGCACACTGAATTTCTATAAATATCTCATGTACATACTTGTACTTATGCCTACTTACTTACCATTTGTTTGTTACCATTGTATGTTCATGAACGACCAATCACTATTTCCAAGAAAACCGCATATATTGTTCACTTAATCACTTATAACAATTAATACACTCTCTTTATTATTTAAAACACGCATTTATATAAACTAATTCTTATGTTTTAATATTATTTATAGTTAATTTTAATCGACTTACTTGATAGTGGGCAGCAA
This sequence comes from Panorpa germanica, assembly GCA_963678705.1. Taxonomy (NCBI): domain Eukaryota; kingdom Metazoa; phylum Arthropoda; class Insecta; order Mecoptera; family Panorpidae; genus Panorpa; species Panorpa germanica. The sequence goes on from CAVMBN010000049.1 coordinate 139,566, forward strand.
CCTTTTGTCTTCCGTATATTTGTAGTGTTTATATGAGGTCTTCCTTATATAGCCCTACAGATTTCTTGAATTTCTTAACCACTTGATGTTTTAGCACTAACACTAACCTAATTATTATCACTTTTTTTGTCTATCGCACTTATTAATGTCTTATATCAAACATCAAAGTTACAATTTTAAGGTTATGTTTATAAGACCGCGTGTACGCGTAATAAAAAATTCGTTTTTAACACTGGTTTCCAACTGTAAAGCTATTGTAAAAACACTTTGTTTAGAATAAATTAACACAAATTTTAAACAAACTTTAATACTTTTCGTTTGAAAAAGTATTCATATAATTTATTTAATTTTTTTCCGTAATTAATTTCTCACTTTTAATCATTTTTTTCACCTAATGTAGCAGGAGCCGATCACACACATAGTAGATAGAAACCACTTGTGTTGCAAAGCAATATTAACGTCCTTGTAAACCAATACGTAGGTCTTCCTTTTTGTATTAAGTCCCATCTGTCTTGCCAGTGCTTATGCATATATGCATTCATCTCTTTGGCAATATATTTGGTATCGTCTCCAGACTTTTATCCTAAAGCCGCATTAACTTTAAATCCTCGAAATTTGTCGCATTAATTTTAAATCATCAAAATTTGATTTTTTCAGTTCTAGCGTAATTTGTACTTGAGTAAGTGCATAAGTGATTTTTAAATCTAATGAAATTGTCCCCAATATCACCTGCACCACTTCTGTAGATACAGTTCTGCAACAACGCGTCATCGTCAATGACATAGTTCTTTGCATGGAAGATCTGGAAGATTGATCCTGTAATACCATGCCGAAGCACAATACACAACCATTAGCATAAATGCCCCCTTGCATAGTGTCGGCATAGTTGCCGAGTTAAAGCTTAATTCCGTCCTTGTGACACGCGCAAGGTGTGTTACAAGTTTATTATTCGTTGTTACCGTATTTGTTTCGTAGCTTTGTAGCTACAAGAAACTACAGATTTTATCTATAGCAGGTCGAGAACGGCCTTCTAGTTGTTTTGTACTATTTGCACCGATAAGGATCACATTATCGTTGGCAAAACATACGTTTACACAACCTTTCGAGTGAGAAACACAGTTCTTGTCGAATACCATGTTCCAGAGCTCAGGCACCATTACGGATCGCTGAGGACAACCTTAAGATAGTTGCCTTTTCATGGAACAGTAATCGGTTTTTTTGTAAAATTAATGTTTGACAATGAAAATAGTTCTCCATAGCGCAGTAGACGTACCTAGAGGTTTTTGCCGTTCTAATTCTTTAAAGGTCACTTGGCCACCAGACATTATCAAAGGCACACTGAATTTCTATAAATATCTCATATACATACTTGTACTTATGCCTACTTACTTACCATTTGTTTGTCACCATTAAATGTTCATGAACGATCAATCAATATTTCCAAGAAAACCGAATGTATTGTTCACTTAATCACTTACAACAATTAATACACTCTCTTTATTATTTAAAACACGCATTTATATAAACTAATTCTTATGTTTTTAAAATTATTTATAGTTAATGTTAATAGACTTACTTGATAGTGGGCGGCAACCTTTTGTCTTCCGTATATTTGTAGTGTTTATATGAGGTCTTCCTTATATAGCTCTACAGATTTCTTGAATTTCTTACCCACTTGTTGTTTTAGCACTAACACTAACCTAATTATTATCACTTTTTTTGTCTATCGCACTTATTAATGTCTTATATTAAACATCAAAGTTACAATTTTGAGGTTATGTTTATAAAACCGCGTGTACGCGTAATGAAAAATTCGTTTTTAACACTGGTTTCCAACTGTCAAACTTTTGTAAAAACACTTTGTTTAGGGTAAATTAACACAAATTTAAAACAAACTTAAATACTTTTCGTTTAAAAAAGTATTCATATAATTTATTTAATTTTTTTCCGTAATTAATTTCTCCCTTTTAATCACTTTTTTCACCTAAAGTAGCAGGAGCCGATCACACACATAGTAGATAGGAACCACGTGTGTTGCAAAGCAATATTAACGTCCTTGTTAACCAATACGTTGGTCATCCTTTTTGTATTAAGACCCATCTGTCTTGCCAGAGCTTATGCATATATGCATTCATTTTTTTGGCAATATATTTGGTATCGTCTCCAGACTTTTATCCTACAGTCGCATTAACTTTAAATCCTTGAAATTTTTTGCAATAATTTTAAATCATCAAAATTTGATTTTTTCAGTTCTAGCGTAATTTGTACTTGAGTAAGTGCATAAGTGATTTTTAAATCTAATGGAATTGTCCCCAATATCACTTGCACCACTTCTGTAGATACAGTTCTGCAACAACGCGTCATCGTCAATAACATAGTTCTTTGCATGGAAGATCTGGAAGATTGATCCTGTTATACCATGACGAAGCACAATACACAACCATTGGCATAAATGCCCCCTTGTATAGTGTCGGCATAGTTGCCGAGTTTAAGCTACATTCCGTCCTTGTGACAAGTTTATCATTCGTTGTTACTGTATTTGTTTTGTAGCTTTGTAGCTTCAAGAAACTACAGATTTTATATATAGCAGGTCGAGAACGGCTTTCTAGTTGTTCTGTACTATTTGCACCGATAAGGATCACATTATCGTTGGCAAAACATACGTTTACACAACCTTTCGAGTGAGAAACACAATTCTCGTCGAATACCATGTTCCAGAGCTCAGGCCCCATTACGAAACGCTGAGGACAACCTTTAGATAGTTGCCTTTTCATGGAACGGTAATCGGTTTGTAAAATTAATGTTCGACAATGAAAATAGTTCTCCATAGCGCAGTAGACGTACCTAGAGGTTTCTGCCGGTCTAATTCTTTAAATGTTCATGAACGATCAATCACTATTGCCAAGAAAACCGCATGTATTGTTCACTTAATCACTTACAACAATTAATACACTCTCTTTATTATTTAAAACACGCATTTATATAAACTAATTCTTATGTTTTAATATTATTTATAGGTAATGTTAATCGACTTACTTGATAGTGGGCGGCAACCTTTTGTCTTCCGTATATTTGTAGTGTTTATATGAGGTCTTCCTTATATAGCTTTACAGATTTCTTGAATTTCTTAACCACTTGATGTTTTAGCACTAACACTAACCTAATTATTATTACTTTTTTGTCTATCGCACTTATTAATGTCTTATATCAAACATTAAAGTTACAATTTTTAGGTTATGTTTATAAGACCGCGTGCACGCGTAATGAAAAATTCGTTTTTAACACTGGTTTCCAACTGTCAAACTTTTGTAAAAACACTTAGTTTAGGGTAAATTAACACAAATTTAAAACAAACTTAAATACTTTTCGTTTGAAAAAGTATTCATATAATTTATTTAATTTTTTTCCGTCATTAATTTCTTACTTTAAATCACTTTTTTCACCTAAAGCAGCAGGAGCCGATCACACACATAGTAAATAGGAACCACTTGTGTTGCAAAGCAATATTAACGTCCTTGAAAACCAATACGTAGGTCTTCCTTTTTGTATTAAGTCCCATCTGTCTTGCTAGAGCTTATGCATATATGCATTCATTTTTTTTGGCAATATATTTGGTATCGTCTTCAGACTTTTATCCTAAAGCCGCATTAACTTTAAATCTTCGAAATTTGTCGCATTAATTTTAAATCATCAAAATTTGATTTTTTCAGTTCTAGCGTAATTTGTACTTAAGTAGGTGCATGAGAGATTTTTAAATCTAAAGGAATTGTCCCCAATATCACCTGCACCACTTCTGTAGATACAGTTCTGCAACAACGCGTCATCGTCAATAACATAGTTCTTTGCATGGAAAATCTGGAAGATTAATCCTGTAATACCATGCCGAAGCAAAATGCACAACCATTGGCATAAATGCCCTTTAGCATAGTGTCGGCATAGTTGCCGAGTTTAAGCTTCATTCCGTCCTTGTGACACGCGCAAGGTGTGTTACAAGTTTATCATTCGTTGTTACCGTATTTGTATCGTAGCTTTGTAGCTTCAAGAAACTACAGATTTTATCTATAGCAGGTCGAGAACGGCTTTCTAGTTGTTCTGTACTATTTGCACCGATAAGGATCACATTATCGTTGGCAAAACATACGTTTACACAACCTTTTGAGTGAGAAACACAGTTCTCGTCGAATACCATGTTCCAGAGCTCAGGCCCCATTACGGATCGCTGAGGACAACCTTTAGATAGTTGCATTTTCATGGAACGGTAATCGGTTTGTAAAATTAATATTCGACAATGAAAATAGTTCTCCATAGCGCAGTAGACGTACCTAGAGGTTTTTGCCGGTCTAATTCTTTGAAGGTCACTTGGCCACCAGACATTATCAAATGCACACTGAATTTCTATAAATATCTTATGTATATACTTGTACTTATACCTACTTACTTACCATTTGTTTGTTACCATTGTATGTTCATGAACGATCAATCACTATTTCCAAGCAAACCGCATGTATTGTTCACTTAATCACTTACAACAATTAATACACTCTCTTTATTATTTAAAACACGCATTTATATAAACTAATTCTTATGTTTTTAAAATTATTTATAGTTAATGTTAATAGACTTACTTGATAGTAGGCGGCAACCTTTTGTCTTCCGTATATTTGTAGTGTTTATATGAGGTCTTCCTTATATAGCTCTACAGATTTCTTGAATTTCTTACCCACTTGTTGTTTTAGCACTAACACTAACCTAATTATTATCACTTTTTTTGTCTATCGCACTTATTAATGTCTTATATTAAACATCAAAGTTACAATTTTGAGGTTATGTTTATAAAACCGCGTGTACGCGTAATGAAAAATTCGTTTTTAACACTGGTTTCCAACTGTCAAACTTTTGTAAAAACACTTTGTTTAGGGTAAATTAACACAAATTTAAAACAAACTTAAATACTTTTCGTTTGAAAAAGTATTCATATAATTTATTTAATTTTTTTCCGTAATTAATTTCTCCCTTTTAATCACTTTTTTCACCTAAAGTAGCAGGAGCCGATCACACACATAGTAGATAGGAACCACGTGTGTTGCAAAGCAATATTAACGTCCTTGTTAACCAATACGTTGGTCATCCTTTTTGTATTAAGACCCATCTGTCTTGCCAGAGCTTATGCATATATGCATTCATCTCTTTGGCAATATATTTGGTATCGTCTCCAGACTTTTATCCTACAGCCGCATTAACTTTAAATCCTAAAAATTTGTCGCATTAATTTTAAATCATCAAAATTTGATTTTTTCAGTTCTAGCGTAATTTGAACTTGAGTAAGTGCATGAGTGATTTTTCAATCTAAAGGAATTGTCCCAAATATCACCTGCATTACTTCTGTAAATACAGTTCTGCAACAACGCATCATCGTCAATAACATAGTTCTATGCATGGAAGATCTGGAAGATTGATCCTGTATTACCATGCCGAAGCACAATACACAACCATTGGCATAAATGCCCCCTTGTATAGTGTCGGCATAGTTGCCGAGTTTAAGCTTCATAACGTCCTTGTGACACGCGAAAGGTGTGTTACAAGTTTATCATTCGTTGTTACCGTATTTGTTTCGTAGCTTTGTAGCTTCAAGAAACTACAGATTTTATCTATAGCAGGTCGGGAACGGCTTTTTAGTTGTTCTGTACTGTTTGCACCGATTAGGATCACATTATCGTTGGCAAAACATACGTTTACACAACCTTTCGAGTGAGAAACACAGTTCTCGTTGAATACCATGTTCCAGAGCTCAGGCCCCATTACGGATCGCTGAGGACAACCTTTAGATAGTTGCCTTTTCATGGAACGGTAATCGGTTTGTAAAACTAATGTTCGACAATGAAAATACTTCTCCATAGCGCAGTAGACGTAATTAGAGGTTTTTGCCGGTTTAATTCTTTGAAGATCACTTGGCCACCAGACATTATCAAAGGCACACTGAATTTCTATAAATATCTTATGTACATACTTGTACTTATGCCTACTTACTTACCATTTGTTTGTTACCATTGAATGTTTATGAACAATCAATCACTATTTCCAAGAAAACCACATATATTGTTCACTAAATCACTTATAACAATTAATACACTCTCTTTATTATTTAAAACACGCATTTATATAAACTAATTCTTGTGTTTTAATATTATTTATAGTTAATGTTAATCGACTTGCTTGATTGTGGGCGGCAACCTTTTGTCTTCCGTATATTTGTAGTGTTTATATGAGGTCTTCCTTATATAGCTCTACAGATTTCTTGAATTTCTTAACCTCTTGTTGTTTTAGCACTAACACTAACCTAATTATTATCACTTTTTTGTCTATCGCACTTATTAATATCTTATATCAAACATCAAAGTTACAAATTTGAGGTTATGTTTATAAGACCGCGTGTACGCGTAATGAAAAATTCGTTTTTAACACTGGATTCCAACTGTCAAACTTTTGTAAAAACACTTTGTTTAGGGTAAATTAACACAAATTTAAAACAAACTTAAATACTTTTCGTTTGAAAAAGTATTCATATAATTTATTTAATTTTTTTCTATAATTATTTTCTCACTTTTAATCACTTTTTTCACCTAAAGTAGCAGGAGCCGATCACACACATAGTAGATAGGAACCACTTGTGTTGCAAAGCAATATTAACGTCCTTGCAAACCAATACGTAGGTCTTCCTTTTTGTATTAATTCCCATCTGTCTTGCCAGAGCTTATGCATATATGCATTCATCTCTTTGGCAATATATTTGGTATCGTCTTCAGACTTTTATCCTACAGCCGCATTAACTTTAAATCCTTGAAATTTGTCGCATTAATTTTAAATCATCAATATTTGATTTTTTCAGTTCTAGCGTAATTTGTACTTGAGTAAGTGAATGAGTGATTTTTAAATCTAATGGAATTGTCCCCAATATCACCTGCACCACTTCTGTAGATACAGTTCTGCAACAACGCGTCATCGTCAATAACATAGTTCTTTGCATAAAAGATCTGGAAGATTGATCCTGTAATACCATGCCAAAGCACAATACACAACCAGTGGCATAAATGCCCCCTTGTATAGTGTCGGCATAGTTGCCGAGTTTAAGCTTCATTTTGTCCTTGTGATACGCGCAAGGTGTGTTACAAGTTTATCATACGTTGTTACCGTATTTGTTTTGTAAATTTATAGCTTCAAGAAACTACAGATTTTATCTATAGCAGGTCGGGAACGGATTTCTAGTTGTTCTGTACTATTTGCACCGATAAGGATCACATTATCGTTGGCAAAACATACGTTTACACAACCTTTCGAGTGAGAAACACAATTCTCGTCGAATACCATGTTCCAGAGCTCAGGCCCCATTACGAAACGCTGAGGACAACCTTTAGATAGTTGCCTTTTCATGGAACGGTAATCGGTTTGTAAAATTAATGTTCGACAATGAAAATAGTTCTCCATAGCGCAGTAGACGTACCTAGAGGTTTCTGCCGGTCTAATTCTTTAAATGTTCATGAACGATCAATCACTATTGCCAAGAAAACCGCATGTATTGTTCACTTAATCACTTACAACAATTAATACACTCTCTTTATTATTTAAAACACGCATTTATATAAACTAATTCTTATGTTTTAATATTATTTATAGGTAATGTTAATCGACTTACTTGATAGTAGGCGGCAACCTTTTGTCTTCCGTATATTTGTAGTGTTTATATGAGGTCTTCCTTATATAGCTTTACAGATTTCTTGAATTTCTTAACCACTTGATGTTTTAGCACTAACACTAACCTAATTATTATTACTTTTTTGTCTATCGCACTTATTAATGTCTTATATCAAACATTAAAGTTACAATTTTTAGGTTATGTTTATAAGACCGCGTGCACGCGTAATGAAAAATTCGTTTTTAACACTGGTTTCCAACTGTCAAACTTTTGTAAAAACACTTAGTTTAGGGTAAATTAACACAAATTTAAAACAAACTTAAATACTTTTCGTTTGAAAAAGTATTCATATAATTTATTTAATTTTTTTCCGTCATTAATTTCTTACTTTAAATCACTTTTTTCACCTAAAGCAGCAGGAGCCGATCACACACATAGTAAATAGGAACCACTTGTGTTGCAAAGCAATATTAACGTCCTTGAAAACCAATACGTAGGTCTTCCTTTTTGTATTAAGTCCCATCTGTCTTGCTAGAGCTTATGCATATATGCATTCATTTTTTTTGGCAATATATTTGGTATCGTCTTCAGACTTTTATCCTAAAGCCGCATTAACTTTAAATCTTCGAAATTTGTCGCATTAATTTTAAATCATCAAAATTTGATTTTTTCAGTTCTAGCGTAATTTGTACTTAAGTAGGTGCATGAGAGATTTTTAAATCTAAAGGAATTGTCCCCAATATCACCTGCACCACTTCTGTAGATACAGTTCTGCAACAACGCGTCATCGTCAATAACATAGTTCTTTGCATGGAAAATCTGGAAGATTAATCCTGTAATACCATGCCGAAGCAAAATGCACAACCATTGGCATAAATGCCCTTTAGCATAGTGTCGGCATAGTTGCCGAGTTTAAGCTTCATTCCGTCCTTGTGACACGCGCAAGGTGTGTTACAAGTTTATCATTCGTTGTTACCGTATTTGTATCGTAGCTTTGTAGCTTCAAGAAACTACAGATTTTATCTATAGCAGGTCGAGAACGGCTTTCTAGTTGTTCTGTACTATTTGCACCGATAAGGATCACATTATCGTTGGCAAAACATACGTTTACACAACCTTTTGAGTGAGAAACACAGTTCTCGTCGAATACCATGTTCCAGAGCTCAGGCCCCATTACGGATCGCTGAGGACAACCTTTAGATAGTTGCCTTTTCATGGAACGGTAATCGGTTTGTAAAATTAATATTCGACAATGAAAATAGTTCTCCATAGCGCAGTAGACGTACCTAGAGGTTTTTGCCGGTCTAATTCTTTGAAGGTCACTTGGCCACCAGACATTATCAAATGCACACTGAATTTCTATAAATATCTTATGTATATACTTGTACTTATACCTACTTACTTACCATTTGTTTGTTACCATTGTATGTTCATGAACGATCAATCACTATTTCCAAGCAAACCGCATGTATTGTTCACTTAATCACTTACAACAATTAATACACTCTCTTTATTATTTAAAACACGCATTTATATAAACTAATTCTTATGTTTTTAAAATTATTTATAGTTAATGTTAATAGACTTACTTGATAGTAGGCGGCAACCTTTTGTCTTCCGTATATTTGTAGTGTTTATATGAGGTCTTCCTTATATAGCTCTACAGATTTCTTGAATTTCTTACCCACTTGTTGTTTTAGCACTAACACTAACCTAATTATTATCACTTTTTTTGTCTATCGCACTTATTAATGTCTTATATTAAACATCAAAGTTACAATTTTGAGGTTATGTTTATAAAACCGCGTGTACGCGTAATGAAAAATTCGTTTTTAACACTGGTTTCCAACTGTCAAACTTTTGTAAAAACACTTTGTTTAGGGTAAATTAACACAAATTTAAAACAAACTTAAATACTTTTCGTTTGAAAAAGTATTCATATAATTTATTTAATTTTTTTCCGTAATTAATTTCTCCCTTTTAATCACTTTTTTCACCTAAAGTAGCAGGAGCCGATCACACACATAGTAGATAGGAACCACGTGTGTTGCAAAGCAATATTAACGTCCTTGTTAACCAATACGTTGGTCATCCTTTTTGTATTAAGACCCATCTGTCTTGCCAGAGCTTATGCATATATGCATTCATCTCTTTGGCAATATATTTGGTATCGTCTCCAGACTTTTATCCTACAGCCGCATTAACTTTAAATCCTAAAAATTTGTCGCATTAATTTTAAATCATCAAAATTTGATTTTTTCAGTTCTAGCGTAATTTGAACTTGAGTAAGTGCATGAGTGATTTTTCAATCTAAAGGAATTGTCCCCAATATCACCTGCATTACTTCTGTAAATACAGTTCTGCAACAACGCATCATCGTCAATAACATAGTTCTATGCATGGAAGATCTGGAAGATTGATCCTGTATTACCATGCCGAAGCACAATACACAACCATTGGCATAAATGCCCCCTTGTATAGTGTCGGCATAGTTGCCGAGTTTAAGCTTCATAACGTCCTTGTGACACGCGAAAGGTGTGTTACAAGTTTATCATTCGTTGTTATTGTATTTGTTTCGTAGCTTTGTAGCTTCAAGAAACTACAGATTTTATCTATAGCAGGTCGGGAACGGCTTTTTAGTTGTTCTGTACTGTTTGCACCGATTAGGATCACATTATCGTTGGCAAAACATACGTTTACACAACCTTTCGAGTGAGAAACACAGTTCTCGTTGAATACCATGTTCCAGAGCTCAGGCCCCATTACGGATCGCTGAGGACAACCTTTAGATAGTTGCCTTTTCATGGAACGGTAATCGGTTTGTAAAACTAATGTTCGACAATGAAAATACTTCTCCATAGCGCAGTAGACGTAATTAGAGATTTTTGCCGGTTTAATTCTTTGAAGATCACTTGGCCACCAGACATTATCAAAGGCACACTGAATTTCTATAAATATCTTATGTACATACTTGTACTTATGCCTACTTACTTACCATTTGTTTGTTACCATTGAATGTTTATGAACAATCAATCACTATTTCCAAGAAAACCACATATATTGTTCACTAAATCACTTATAACAATTAATACACTCTCTTTATTATTTAAAACACGCATTTATATAAACTAATTCTTGTGTTTTAATATTATTTATAGTTAATGTTAATCGACTTGCTTGATTGTGGGCGGCAACCTTTTGTCTTCCGTATATTTGTAGTGTTTATATGAGGTCTTCCTTATATAGCTCTACAGATTTCTTGAATTTCTTAACCTCTTGTTGTTTTAGCACTAACACTAACCTAATTATTATCACTTTTTTGTCTATCGCACTTATTAATATCTTATATCAAACATCAAAGTTACAAATTTGAGGTTATGTTTATAAGACCGCGTGTACGCGTAATGAAAAATTCGTTTTTAACACTGGATTCCAACTGTCAAACTTTTGTAAAAACACTTTGTTTAGGGTAAATTAACACAAATTTAAAACAAACTTAAATACTTTTCGTTTGAAAAAGTATTCATATAATTTATTTAATTTTTTTCTATAATTATTTTCTCACTTTTAATCACTTTTTTCACCTAAAGTAGCAGGAGCCGATCACACACATAGTAGATAGGAACCACTTGTGTTGCAAAGCAATATTAACGTCCTTGCAAACCAATACGTAGGTCTTCCTTTTTGTATTAATTCCCATCTGTCTTGCCAGAGCTTATGCATATATGCATTCATCTCTTTGGCAATATATTTGGTATCGTCTTCAGACTTTTATCCTACAGCCGCATTAACTTTAAATCCTTGAAATTTGTCGCATTAATTTTAAATCATCAATATTTGATTTTTTCAGTTCTAGCGTAATTTGTACTTGAGTAAGTGAATGAGTGATTTTTAAATCTAATGGAATTGTCCCCAATATCACCTGCACCACTTCTGTAGATACAGTTCTGCAACAACGCGTCATCGTCAATAACATAGTTCTTTGCATAAAAGATCTGGAAGATTGATCCTGTAATACCATGCCAAAGCACAATACACAACCAGTGGCATAAATGCCCCCTTGTATAGTGTCGGCATAGTTGCCGAGTTTAAGCTTCATTTTGTCCTTGTGATACGCGCAAGGTGTGTTACAAGTTTATCATACGTTGTTACCGTATTTGTTTTGTAAATTTATAGCTTCAAGAAACTACAGATTTTATCTATAGCAGGTCGGGAACGGATTTCTAGTTGTTCTGTACTATTTGCACCGATAAGGATCACATTAACGTTTGCAAAACATACGTTTACACAACCTTCCGAGTGAGAAACACAGTTCTTGTTGAATACCATGTTTCAGAGCTCAAACCCCATTACGGATCGCTGAGGACAACCTTTAGATAGTTGCCTTTTCATGGAACGGTAATCGGTTTGTAAAATTAATGTTCGACAATGAAAATAGTTCTTCATAGCGCAGTAGACGTACTTAAAGGTTTTTGCCGGTCTAATTCTTTGAAGGTCACTTGGCCACCAGACATTATCAAAGGCACACTGAATTTCTATAAATATCTCATGTACATACTTGTACTTATGCCTACTTACTTACCATTTGTTTGTTACCATTGAATGTTCATGAACGATCAATCAATATTTCCAAGAAAACCGAATGTATTGTTCACTTAATCACTTACAACAATTAATACACTCTCTTTATTATTTAAAACACGCATTTATATAAACTAATTCTTATGTTTTTAAAATTATTTATAGTTAATGTTAATAGACTTACTTGATAGTAGGCGGCAACCTTTTGTCTTCCGTATATTTGTAGTGTTTATATGAGGTCTTCCTTATATAGCTCTACAGATTTCTTGAATTTCTTACCCACTTGTTGTTTTAGCACTAACACTAACCTAATTATTATCACTTTTTTTGTCTATCGCACTTATTAATGTCTTATATTAAACATCAAAGTTACAATTTTGAGGTTATGTTTATAAAACCGCGTGTACGCGTAATGAAAAATTCGTTTTTAACACTGGTTTCCAACTGTCAAACTTTTGTAAAAACACTTTGTTTAGGGTAAATTAACACAAATTTAAAACAAACTTAAATACTTTTCGTTTGAAAAAGTATTCATATAATTTATTTAATTTTTTTCTATAATTATTTTCTCACTTTTAATCACTTTTTTCACCTAAAGTAGCAGGAG